>JAODJU010000081.1:3326386-3357690 GCA_026776725.1 Gnathonemus echidnorhynchus
GTACTCTGTGAATGTGACTCTTTATATTCAACTGGTTGGTTGAAACAAAATCCTGGTTTGGATTTTTACTTTCTGGATCTGAAATGTCCACCTCTGCATATCGGTGAGATTCGGGACATCCTCAAAATACTCCTACCCCTACCTGACTATATCCCCATTTGAGGTCAACAGTTCTCCATCCCTGCTGTAAACAGCATGATTTAAAGCCCTGCTTCCTGCCCAAGTCGCCTGACCATTTGCGAGTGTCTTTTTGAGGTCAACAGAAAGTCATCTTACATGGTCTCACTAAACTCCTCCCACACCTGAGTTATTGCTTCAGCAACTTCCAAACCTGCATCACGAGTCCCCCAAGCTAACCAAGCTCTAAAGGCCTCCTTCTCTGGTGCCAGGTACACTTCTGAACACCCTTATGCTGAACATGGTGTTCGTTATAGACAGACTGTGGTTAGAACAGAAGTCCAATAACAGAGCACCGTTTCGGTTCAGATTGGGCCTGCCGTTCCTCCCAGTCACCCCCTTCCAGGTCTCACTGTCGCTACCCCCAGTAGAACAATGGAGTTCCCAGTGGGGATGCCCTCCTGTACCCCCTCCAAGGTCTCTAAGAAGGCTGGATGCTTTGAACTGGTGTTCGGTGTGTATGTCTCCCAACCCGAAGTAGAAGGAAAGTGACCCTGTCTTTTACTGGGGTAAACTCCAATGTACAGGTACTGAACCAGTAGGCCCACACCTGCCCGACATCTTTCACCAAGGGCAACTCCAGAGTGGAATAGGATCCATGCCCTCTCCAGGAGTTTGGTTCCAGAGACTAACCCGTATCTTGAGGTGAGCCCGACTATATCTAGTCTGTATCGCTCTTCCTTTCACAACAGCTCAGGCTCCTTTCCCATCTCAGAGATCAGCCAAAAGTCTCTTTATCAAATTAGAGAAATGTAAATTTCAGAAATCCGGTTAATTTGGGTGTAGAGATCTACAGCTCCCCAAAATAAAATGACTCAGATTTCAATGGTCATTTCTGCTGTGTGTCTCCTGTTGTTCGGGCAGGGAGTGGGTGGTTGACATTTTGAACAAGCCAGCCAGAACCTGAAATGAACAAATGAACAAAAATTCCTGACCTACAGACGCATCTTTTTTGCAAGCCGCATGCCCAAGGTGAGTCAGATTTTGTTACGAATGAGTTTAGTCAAACTTAATTTTAGACTAAATTTACTGAGCTGCTCATGATTGAGTAATGTCATTCAATGGCAGGCCGAGTTTTACATGCTTGGTTATCCATTAAATAATCTGAAATTTAGTTAAAGTATATTCACTCTAAATGTAAGGATAATATTAAGTAGAATTTTATGATTGTTTATCTAACCGAACAACAAGGGAGTAACTATAGTATGGAGGAACCAATTGAATAGTACACAGGAAAGTCTTTTTAATTATGTCCTCTTAGACTATCCTGATAATCAAGTTCTCAAGCTTTTCAACTTGAAAACTGCTTTGGTAATATGAAACTCACATTTCATCCAGATTCTTCATCATAAATTTACATAGAGAGGTGTGCCATTTTTCATGATGCATGATGCTTTTTTTTTTGCATTTCCCCGAAGCCACTTTGATGCTGTGACTGGTGCAGAAGTTGCAGAGTCGGTACTTTAATGTGGCCAAGGGGTGGTGTGCTGTGAAGCGTCAGACGGTCGACGGCAAATATCGAGGGGGGGTGCCGATATTGTGGCTGGAGCAGCTGCAGGCCGCCGCTTTGATGGATGATGAAGGTCTGTTACGTGCTCGTTCTCGGAAAAACCTCGGCGTGTTTACCGTGTCCCCCATGTCAAACTTCTCAGGGGGGTGTCGAGACGGCCTGGGTAGCTATTACAAATAAAGTGTGTGTTTGTAAATTTTTCAGTGTGATTGCTGCAAATGTGCCAAGGTTTCCGTCTGTACTTCTCTGAGCTGACGTTAATGTATATTAGTGCAAATGTTGATTTGACAAAGTTTGTTGTTACAGTTCAGGTCGAACTGGTATAATTGATTCGCAGATCTGAGAAAAGCAGTACTTCAAAATGCCAGATGAATATGGCGTTCGACATCAAAGAATGTAAAACCACGAGGCTGTACCGGTAAACAGGCTTTGTGAGTTACAGGTTTCAGAGTGAACATTGGTCGCTAAGAGATCCCAGATGTTTCAGACCTTCCAGAACTTGACATGCCACAGTTTGGACAAAGTGCCTGGATACCTATAGCTATGTCCTACAGGAGTTATGCAAAGAAGGCAGTGATATTTCCTTTTTAGATTTACTGGCTGCAATTATTCGTCACTTAATCTCCTTCTGCACAATGTCTGACCACAAATAGATCCAAGGTCCCATAAGGTTAAAATAGAATTGAAAAATCATGACTGAGACGCAGCAGACCTCAGTGGTCATAGTAGATCACGTGTAGCTGTAGTAAACATAGTGACTGTCCTGCCAGCTTTATAATGGTACAGTTTACATCCAACTTATAATACTCATAATCCTTGACAGCAATGATAAACATGTACAGCCGTGGAAAAAATGAAGAGACCACAGCACAATTTTTTGTTTCACTCATTTCTCAGTTTATGGGGGTGTGTCTGTGAATAATATATATTTCTTTTGCAAACTGCAGCCTGGTTCTTCTCTGTTTCTCATTAATGAAGGGCTTCTTCGCTGCTTTATGGGACTTCAGCTCTGCTTCTAGGAGCCTGATAGGAACTGTCCTAGCAGTGCACTTCACACCTGCACTTAATGTTTCCCATTCCTTCTGAAGGTCACCTGATGTCATCCTTTGATTCATTAGAAACTGTCGGATAAGTTAACAGTCATCTCTGGCCTTAGAAAGTCACTTCTACCCTTTATCTGTCTGGTTTCTGGTCGTTCCAAGTATCTCCTGCTTCACTTTGTTCTTCTGTACTGCTGTCTTAGAAATATTGAACCTGGAAGTAACCTGCTGCTCAGCGTAGCCTTCTGCCAGCAGAACCACGATTAAAACAGGATTACGTTACGT
The DNA here is from genome assembly GCA_026776725.1 of Gnathonemus echidnorhynchus. Taxonomy (NCBI): domain Eukaryota; kingdom Metazoa; phylum Chordata; class Actinopteri; order Osteoglossiformes; family Mormyridae; genus Gnathonemus; species Gnathonemus echidnorhynchus. The sequence goes on from JAODJU010000081.1 coordinate 3,329,399, forward strand.
TTTATCTTGTGAAATTAAGAGCATGATAGCTCCCAAGTGTAACACAACCAGTGCTTGTGATGCCAGTAATATACGATGGAAAATTACTGACTTGAAAACGAAACTGAAAGTGACTAAACAACACGAAGGCTATTTAGACAGTGGAGTACAGGTACAGTATAGTTGCAGAATATCATGTAAGTATGGGACGAGTATGTATGATGTTCATATAGCGTCCAACTCACTTATTGGACAGAATGTATCCTGGATGTTAAGTGATCCATACCTGTAATATCAGTTGCATTCAAAAACATGATTGTATGTCCCAATGCACCTTCTAACTCCTGGAGGTTTTTCAATCATTGACAGCTGAAATTTTGTATTTTGAGAATTCGACATTTGTACTTCATACTATTATAACAGCAATCTCCACTTAACAGAAAGAGGTCTTCGTTATAATCCTGATAATTTGACATAATGTATCTATTGAAATCCCATTAGATTGGGATTTCAATGGGTACAATACCAAGATCCTTCCACTAATTTGATAATTGAAATAATGTCAGTTATTCATCAGATTGCATTTGAGAGAAAATAGAAATGAACAAGGCAGTAATTGATGCTTTCAAGTGATTTGAATAATGTGCATAAAATTTTTCCAATTTGATACTGGTTAACAGTTTCATTACCAATACACCCAAAATGTTGCAATGCTGTGTTAGATAGTTCTGCAATGTTTTTTTTTTTTAATTATTTTATAGGGCAACCTTTCTTTGCAAGTTCTTTTCTAGGACACTCCCTGACAGTTTAATAATTGCCTTTTGAATCTGATTCACAATCTTAAATTCAAATTATGAGCACATTTCCCCATTGTAATAAGTTGTGGTTACGCTCATAATTAAATTATACATGAAGCTTTAATTGGCACTCTTGTTCCCCTAGAAATAAAGAACATATTTAAGGCCAATTATGTGGCCAATCGTAACAAAAAGATGACCTTAGAATCCTATTATGGATGCCAGTATTCAGTAAATAATTATGACAGATTTTTCAGACATCCCTATTGTTATGTGCTCTGCTGATATGCTTCTTTTTTTTTTTTTTGCATGAACTCACACTTTGTGTAATATCATTTAAGTTGACATTTTCATGGTACAAAAAGATATAAAACAATTTAGGAGTGTTATAATATATTACTGTAAGTTATATATTGTGTATGTTACTATTTTCCTAAGTTTACTGAATAATAATGATAATAATAATAATCATGATAATAATAATAATATATAAATATGGATATTTGTTGAAGTAATCCAGGATAATTATGTTCAAAATGACAAAATCCTGACTGTGTAATGCTTTGCCAAGCTCAATACATAGACGTAGGTGTCATTATTTGCTTAAATTAACACTGACTTAGTGTCTTGACTGTTTGACAGGCAGATGGGATTACACTGGATTGTACCTGTCACACACAGATAACGGTTAACATTTTTTTCCATTCTTGCTCACGCATCATACATACTATACCAATTCAAAATATATTTCTATGTATTTTCTAGAATATTATTCTGCTACTACAAATGGTCTGCTGTGTTACTTCAGAGAAAAGCAAACATGAACACTACTTTTCTCCTGCTTCATTCATTCCATCTACCCTAAGAATGCGTATCCTAAGAATGTTCCATCTGTAATGGCCGGCATGAGGTGAGGAATTATTCTATTGTAGGACAATGTAAATAACGTACAGAATGTGAAGAGACAGCACCGCTAACCTGTATATCTCCATTCTGTGTGCTCCTGAAAGCTTATCGGCGCTTTATAATACAGTAGCTACAGCGATGCAAACATATTGAAATCCCTCTGTGTTTATCTTGTGTTAATAAACAACAAACTTTTCATATAACTGACAAACTCACGGTCTGGGCTGGTGAGACATTTATTGATTATAGCCTTGACAATAATTCAGAGTGTGAAATACCTCCTTTGACGTTATCTGAAGCTGAAATGCGGTGGAAGCCTTTTCTCCAACACTGATAGAAAAGGGCATTATTGGAAAAGCGGTGCTACAGATCAATTAGGTTGTTAATCGCTTCTCCTCAGATGGCTTGGCAATAAAGGGAAGCAGGGGACAGAGTAATTAGGAACATAGACTCATGACCTAAAGCTTGAGGTTTTCCAGTCAAGGGAAAGATCCTTGCCATGTTGTCCTGAATTAACCCGGTTAACATCCAAAATTATGAAACTGCAAGCTAGTCTCTTTGGATAAACACATTTCTTTCAGTAGCTAAGCGAGATCATGTGAAAATAAAGGAAATCCACAATCCCAAATGCCGTCCCGGTGTGTGGTTACGGAGCGATTTTTGCATCATTCTTCACTTCTTAATAGCCAGTTTCTTGGTAGTGTTGGATTTCCTACCCTGTGTTTACAAACTGTCGGGATTTTGCATCGGTTTATTTTTCCAGCAGTTTTAAGCAACGGTATTTTGGGTAAACTGGGAGGCTGAAGAGGGCCTACGCTTCACTGAAATTTCTCAATCTGTCCTGTGGTTCAGATTTCTATGCCACACGGGGCATGTAGCAAAGCAGAAGATGGCTGCTCCAGCCACATTTGGACTGTGTATCCACACTTCCTCGACGTCATGCTACGAAACACTTCCTCTACTAGCCTGATGCCTCCCTATGATCCCCGTTTGTGCATTTTTTTTTTAGAAGTTATTGCGTAGCTTCTCCACAGCACGTGTGTTTGTAATGTGATATTCGCCTCACTTGTACATCACGTTTGTACATCACATTGGACAAAAGCATCCGCTAAATAAAAATAAATGGAAATGGAAATCTCCCTCTTGCTCTCCCATCTGAGTGAATTCCGGTTTTGTAAATGGATATTTAAGTGGATAAATGCGCTTGTGAAGAGCCCTACTGCAGTGATCCACCTGGAATAGATGGGCAAAGTCTACAGTATATCCTTAAATGCAGTTCCGCCGTTGGTCTGGTAATTGGCTTGCTGGAGCCAACCATGGGTCGTCACCCTGAGGTGGGCCAAGGAAGCGACGGATTTTCTGACCTTTGGCACTGTCCTTAATTGTCGCGCTTGTGTGCCGTGGACGGTGCTCGAGTCTCTGCAGGAAGCTAAGGGTTGCTTTCCAGTTTCTGCAGGAAAGTGGCTTTCAAGAGTCCTCAACGTAAACGGTTACCGGGGATGCTAGATTTCGTATTACGTGAAAGACATTTCGGTGAATTCCGATGAGGCCCTTTAAGTGGCGGCATCATCTTTAAAACTAAAGCGATGATTAACCCTCCCTTTCATTTCCCTCACCAGAAGCACCGTCCAACTTCTGAGTCATAGGTCTGACCTACATTTAAGATTTCATTAGAATAAGTTCAAAACGGTCCTTTGAAATGAGCAGCGGACACTGGAGGTTTTCAAATACAATTTTTTTAATCAACTACACATTTTAAACTTGACATTCAAATCAAATAAAAAGCAATTTGTATCACTGTCACTAGGTATTTACATCATGGATACGGAAATTGATTTACAACTTGTGTGTTTGTCAACATACATCTAAGAGCTACAGCATTTCCTAGGGAACATATAAAATGCAGTATCTATAAATGACATTTAGTTTTTTACTAGATGTTAAGAAATGTATAGTGAAAAAATAGTCTATAGAAATGGCATGTCACATTCCTTTACAGCTCATTCACAGCTGTGAGAGAACAAACTGGAAGGTGCCTCCAGATCTTGGATTCAAGGGTAAATTGCTTTACAAAGAAATGACAATCATATTGGTCTTCTGTGGCAATATCATCGTGGACAAGGTGCCCAGGACTCTGTCCGTTCTGTACTGTGCATAGCACATGTCACTTTTTAGCATTGTCTTTTCTGGCTCCTCCCTTAGCCCCGCCTTTACCAGCATCCTTGGCCCCGCCCCCTCCTTTGGCTCCACCCTTAGCGTTATCGCCTCCTTTGTCAGCCGCTCGCTTTTCCCCCGCCTTCTTCCCTTTTTCTCCGCCTTCTCCTTTCTTCTCATTGCCCTTGTCCCCTTTCTTCTTGGCGGCTGCATCGTTGGCGTCCCCTTTCCCCTCTTTACCCGCCTTGCCCTCCTTCTTGTTTCCGTCCTTCTCCCCCTTCTTCTCCACCTTCCCGGAAACACTGGGCACTTCGGTTTTTTCCTCAGCAACGGCAGCTGGGAAGGCGCAGAAAAAGGGAAGAAAAAAAAAAAAACATTCAACCATTTTCAGTATTGGTTCGTCTCTCTTTCACCTGCTTAACCAATCCAGCGTCACTAGCAGGGGTGCAGTAGAGGCAGCGATACATGGCAGAATCGGGGCCCCCTGCACTTCTCAGGGGCCCTTGGGTATTTAAAATTGAGCCCAGAACTTCTAACTATTCCCCTGATCACAGGGGATGGATGGTGGCTGGTGTGTTCCAAGCAGAACAGGGCACAAGGCTGGGGTACATCCCAGATGGATAGTCAGTCCATCACAGGACAGACACAGAAAGAGCAGGCGATGTCGAGACGTCACTTTGCCTAATAACACGTCTTTGGACTGCAAGAGGAAACTGTACAACCTTGGAAGAACATACAAACTTCACACAAATGGGGACAGCAATTCCAACTCCCAAACCCTGGAGCTGTGAAGCAACAGGGCTACCCATTGGTGAACATTAGTTCTGTGTATTAAATGATTAGAAATGGAATATGTAACTGGCAGGACACAAATGCAGTATTAAACTAACATTCACAGAGGCAGGTACACATTAACACAAGCTCCATATTTAGACTAATTTAATTAGTTTTAGACTAACTTAATAAGTTTCCAGTCTGGGATGGTCCCCAGGATAAACAAGCAGGAGGGGTCAGATTACAATTTCCATCCATTAAGCGTATGACGGATTATAGCTGAAGAATCTGACCCTGTGTTTGAAAGGTAAATCGCCAGTGTGGCTGATTAGTAGGTAACTGTAACAGTCAGTCCAGTGTTACTGATACTGAATTTAAACATCGACCAGCTACTGTATTTACATCATCTACAGTATATAGATGCTGCTCGTTCACAACTACAGACAATCAATTACAGATGAATTCTTTTTAAAGGAGGTTATTTTTAATTCCAGAAAAGATATCCTGTTCTTTATGCCGATCATGAGGTGAGTACACGTTGACTGTTTAAACAAAAAACACAAACACCTAATTCAGATATGTTCCTCTGACCGTCACCACGCTCCTCCCATGAGTCATGTGAAGTGCATACTGGACTTTAATTGGCTCTAGGATGGACTTGGAAATGTTTTATAAATCTAAACAATCAGAGCTGATAAATCCCATCCATGTAAATATTCTGGACACTCGATACATTCGCCGCAATGCTTTGTAATAGAGTACCGCACTTGCTCTCCGTTCAGTCCTGCAAAATTGTGAATGGTAAGCCCAAATGTTACTGGTGTCCCGAAAATTAGAAAATAAAATATGCATAGAAATCAGTAATCCTCATCTCAGTGTCCTCTGAACTGCGGAGCATGGGGTTTAAATTATGCGTAATTGAGTTCATGGGCTGATACACAGGTGTGTGAAGCAGGAGAAACACATAGCAAGATGAGGAACAAGCACTTAATTTTATTCCAGTCGTCTAGTTTATTTACAGTCGACATATTTTTGGAATCTCTGTCGTCTATCGGTTTGAGCATTTGCACACAGTGCTACACAGACATCTAACGGGGATAGTGATTACACTTCCAGCATGCTGCTTCCATCGTACCGCCTGCCCGTTTAATGATGGAAAGTCACTAAGCAGTCATGGTAGGGAGTCTTCTGGCACTTCCAGGCACCAACCGATGCAAAGTGAATACAACACATTCGGGGCAATACCCAGCATGCTTAGCTCGCACGGGCAAGCTTTATTTACCAAGAGGTTTAGCGGAGATTGCAAAAACAATATGAATTCAGGGCCCCAGCTGTTATACTGCAAGCGACTGAAAGTCATAAACACAAAATGAATTCTGTCTATATCTGATCTGCAACACCAACCTACACCTCTTTCCCTGACTGCTACACCCTGCTCCACTCACAACACACCACTGAACTGAATCTAAGACCATACACTTTGCACCTTGCATGTTGTTTACATGTTTACACTGTTCTGTCTGTAAATAATATGTCCTTTATACTGTATTTAATCTGTACTGGTTTGATCTATTGTATTGTAATGTACCAGAAAGACACCAACTGCCGGAAAGAAATTCCTTGTATGTGACAGACATATACTTGGCCAATAAACCTGATTCTGATTCTGATACAATATGTGACCTGAAACTCAAGATTTTTTTTAATTGTTGTTTTAAATTCTATGTTTAAATTTTCATTATAATAAGAGATGAACAATACGCATTTCAGTCAAGGCCAGTCTTTGTAGGTGACCTTTAACAGCATCCAGAGATACGTTCCCACATATATTCTGTAGAACGATCACTGACTCAGCCGAAGACACGCTGGATAGACCAGAAAAACATTAAAATATGAATCATTTATATATATATTTTAAAGTCCTGTTCTCTCACTGGGCTTTTGAATTCAAATGTTTTAGCGAGAGGTATACTGAGGAGAGATACACACTTTATCCGGTTGACCTAACCAGTACCGGGTGGGACCTACTTTTGCCTCCAGGACATTTTCAAGGCTAGATGAGCTTGTGCATTCAGAAAACCCTCTTTGCATGGCAGCATCGCAGTGAGCTGTTACTCTTATACCTGGGACCTTCCTCTCCTGACCTGTTTTACCTGTGAACTAAACACACTATAGTAATTGTAAATCCCAGGAAGGTGTTTTCCTCAGACGTTGGAATCGCCTCATCTGGCACCAACAATCCAGTGTATATAAAGAAAACATACGACGAAAAGGAAGCAATACCTACAAAGCTCCGTAGCTTTTTATAATGGATATAAAGACAACACGTTTATATTAACAGACAATCAAATGAAATACAATAAACAGGGGAATGTAAATAGTGAAATAAAGCAATCTAAAGATCATGTTAGTCATTATTCATATTTTATAAATGTGGTGTTTCGCATTTGCAAAGAATCATTCACACTCAGTAGAATAATATTGCAAGGTATTTGTTTTAGTCTTTCTTGCATATTTATTTTAGTTTTAATCCAGGGTTTATATCTGTTCTGAAATCACATTTTCCATTTTTCTTTTTTCTAAGTGTGATTACTGGTTCCCTGCGACGTTAAACCACAGCAAGATTAATCAAGGTTTGCTTTGAGGGACACGGCGTCAGGCTGATTTTCTGGTGGGATCTTCAGGCCTAAGAATATGATGTAGCATTTCTCAAAAGTGACGATGATTTTCCCAGCACTAAGCAATTATGTGCGCAAACATGCAGAAGTGGAATTTAAAGGTCATATTTTCAGACTTGGAATGTTCTTTGCCCGCACCCCTCTCAATACTTGAAAGTTACTTTCTCTGAAATTGTCACTGGTTTTACTGGATTAGACTCCTCCTGAAGACAATTTCACAGTGAGCTGCAGTTTGACCCCTCAGCTAGAGACAGAAACGTATCGTTAAGCATTGTTTGTGTCAGACTCGAAAATCCACTCACTGGCACAGAATGCTATAGAAACGCCATGCATAATCCTCAGGTTGCGTTTGTGTCTCTGCAGAATGCCTTCGCCCAGCCAGAAGAAGCCATAGATGTTAGTATGCACCTCACACACCCCACGGGGGTGGATGTACAGAGCGCAAACAGCCACGAAGCTGTGATCCTGAAGGGATCCTGGTTCTTACCTAGTGGCAAGTATTCCAAAGGATATGCAGCCTCATTGATAACACAAGAAACCTCAACAAAGGCTCTTGCTAATGATGTACTGCAGCATCAAACGTAATCCATGCCTGTCAGGAAGTTAGACGCCTCTCTCCAATCAGCTTGGGCGTGATCTAGTCACCGGAGAGGTCAGCTCTCTGGAAGCATTTTCAGCTTTCCTTTGAGTGTATTGATTTACATCCAGAGCATTCTGGGATATACCAACATTATGGGTGCGGGGGAGTGGCTAGAAATCCCAGGCCCCCTGAAAAAATGTCATCTTGGGCCCCCTGCTCTTCCAGTCGCTCAATTGATTTTGCAAAGTTGGGGGGATTTTTTTGGCCCCTATAAGGTGCAGGCCTCGCTGAATTTGTCGTGATATCCGAGCCCCTCCGACACCCCTGTGTTGGTGTATACTGCCAAAATGGAGAGTCCCGTTACAACACTATTTTGCACTTTTGCACCTGGACTGGGATTCCTGAAAGCTTCGAGACATAGCAGTATGTCATCTAACACTTAAGATCGATCATTAATTAGTGAGGGTTTCTAGAATCCCTACGTAACTAAAGGAGTTCGTAGTCTTGCTTGTAAATGTGCGAGTGCTCTGAGCCAATGCTGATGACGATATAACATTTGCAATATAAAACTATAATGCAGGCTATAAATGCAGGATGCAAAATCGCAGTTCAAATTTGAATATAAGGAAATTCAATTAAAATAGAATTAATTGAAATTCACACGCATAGTGTAAGTACAGCTTAATATTTAAGTATGAATTGCATAGCATAACATAAACAGCATACACTGAATACTACCTCCAATACTGCTCACAGTCACAAAAATTTATGGCAGCAAAAAATGACAGTGCCACATTTGAATCTTGACCCATAGAATAAATAATTTAACAGTTAATTTTTTTGGCCCATTGTGGAAGAGAACTTCACGCAGTCATACAAGTAACCAAGAAAAGGTACTGCAGACTCTTCATAAATGGTAACACACATAAACAGTTAAATATGCAACAACAATAAATATATGCATATGGACTTAGAGGGCTGACATAAACCAAATGCAAATTGTTAGAATATAGACTAAAACAATTAGACAATTTTTATCTTATATTCATGCAAATATATAGTACACTCCACTCAATAATGCATATATATGGTCAATATATACATCTAACATCTAGAAAATAAATATTTAATATAATTTGTTATGTTTTGCATTTTGAGTGAATGACATTCCTGTGTTGTGTGATGGTATTGAATTTCTTTGAATTGAAATGAATTAAATCCTTCCCGTCATTCCAATTCAAATTCCGATTCGACATCTTACAGGGTGTAATTCAATTCAAATTTCAATTCGTGAATGGAATGGGGCACAATTCATAAATTCTGATCAACCCTGGTACATAACGGGGTAACCAATAATTCACAGAGAAATACAGGCTGGCCTGTGGTGAAATAATGAGCCTGCTTGGTCTGGTGCAGGATACACACTGCGAGACACACTGGAATTTGGCCCTCAGTCCCACTGTACAGCTTCTGACAGCTTCTATGCCACTGATGGATTCCTGCAGACTGTGGGTGACGCACATGGCCTCAGCGAGGCTGTTGTGTCCGAATCTGTTCATTGACCACATTTCTGTTACACCACTACATACAAGTTCCAGCTGGAGGGGGGGGGGGTGCCTTATATAACACTACAGTTGGTTTTCATGCCATTGCATGCATACCTGGCACTGTAGGTGCAGTGGATGGCATACCTGGCACTGTAGGTGCAGTGGATGGCATACCTGGCACTGTAGGTGCAGTGGATGGAGCCCTCAACCCTATTCATATTTGCAGCCCCTTGAATCCCACTTGAATCCCATTCCCTGCACCTGTCGAAAAGGGTTCTTGGCACGAGGCCTCAATGTCCGGGTGATATGCAGCCATCAAGGACATTTTCCAGACATTGTGACCAAGTGGCCTGGAAGTACACGATATCTGGTCCAGCTTTGGAGTGTCGGATGGTGCATTTGCCGGTGGCTGGTTATTGAGACATCAGGCATCCTCCTAATGAATACCTGCCGACTCCCATGTTGAACCCCCAAACCTTGGCTGAGGGGAGGTGTAACACCACACACCAAAGAACACACCCTGCTGTACAGCGTGCTTTGGGCGTGTGAAAGATGCGCAGCTCCAGCGTTTCCCCCTGAATGCTGCTGTGCTGTTCTTGTGTCCAGCTGCACAACAATGCAGTAATTCTTGTGTTAAAATGTATTTTCAGCCACCTCCTCAATAATTTGTTTTTAGTTGTTTTGCATGTTTCTTATTGGTTTTCTAATTAGTTTTTTTCCTTGTGAAATATATACATAGGTTTTTTATTTATATATTTTATATTATTATTTATTTATTGTACAGTCCACCCTGTTATGCACCATGTATATCACACTGTGAATCTGGTCTAACACAATCGATATATTAGTACTCAAGTCTAATACAACGTGAAATCGCATTTGTATTCACACGAATATCATTCGGAAAGTAAAGTACTACGTAAACTACAATGCGATATGGTCTTACGAAAAAACACTACTTGCACGCAAAAATGGGTATCCACATAAACAATACTGATGTCCGATTTGTGAATGAACAATTCTTTTGAACCGTTTCTGGTCGAACCGGTTTTCAAATCTAAAAGTACTGAACTTGTTGTACATCCATATGGAGCCCCTAGGAGGTCAGGGTGGGAAAATATTTCTTGAAATAGTACAAAAGATTGACTTAATGGACAAAGAATGAAATTAATAAACCTAACCTATTCAGACATGTCCAGTTAAGTGTGCTTTAAGCATTAAATTACAGTTTATTGAGAGGGAATGCAAAGGGAGCACAAAACTGTTTTTCTTTTTTCCTCAATAACTTGTCTCAAAGTCATTACATATATATATTACATATATATATTATTGTTAGACCCTTCTCCCTGGAGCAAGACCTGTAAGACAATATAGATATAATTGTCTGTTTATGATGCCATTTAGTTTGATTTGCTGGTTTACTAAAAAGCCCCTCATCTGAACTGCCTTATCCGGATCCTATTTGATGGAGGGAAAGCAAAGAAGAGCCGTAATGGGATATTAAATCATTCCCAGTAAACTTTTCCCTCTAAGTCATTCCCTTTCTTGTCTAATTAGGAGGTAACGACAATGAAACTATATAATTTACTTCCAGGAAAATGAAGAATACAGTAATAGAAAATAATATATTCTACAGTTATAGAAAAGAAGAAAGAAGGGATTAGAAGCACAGGAACATTCAGAGTGAACATTCAGAGGGAACATTCACAGGGAACATTCAGAGGGAACATTCACAGGCTCTTTGCTGGCTGTAACAGAACTTCTAACAGGAAATGAAATGGAGATTATATTGGGAATTGCACACGGTCTCTCTGGTCCATAATCCTGTGGCGTACGGCTGTCGGCACGGGACAAAACACGGCAGAGCGGAAGAAAGAGTGCAGTCCAACATAGCATAGCTAGAGGCGGAAGTCGGCTTGTCCATCCAGCCAAAGAGCTGTCAGTCCCCAGATATTCAGAGGGACTTCGGGAAGCAGAGGGTGCGGCAGGATGAGGTAGAGGGAGGGAGGCGTTAGGAGAGAGAGGGACCAAGAAAGGGACACAAAAGATCAGGTTTAAGGACACAACACAGGAGCTAAAAAGGGCATAATTTGTGCTGTTTCTGTATCCAGTAACTGTAGGTTGGATCTCACTGCTTTGTTCCCTCCTACTTTTACTTTGTTAGAGTCTTGATACTTGTCATTTGATTACCGGCCCCTTCGTCGTCTATGACTCTGCACTCACATAATGTGATTTGTTTGTGTTACGTCTCTGCCCAGAAGGACCAGGGAGATGGCGAGTTCAGTAAACATGCTTGGCCTGGATGAGCTCCGGACCCCCCCACAAACACCGCTCTGGATGAGAGGGTGGCGGATGGATGTGAAGTAAAATATCAAGCAGTGGATGAAGACAGGAGGCTCGGGGGTGACTTCCGGTCTGTGGAAGGTGGTATGGGCTGATGCACTACTGATGTTATAGTATAGCTGCCCAAGTAGCCCTTCAATACCTCAAATGACCACAATTTCATTAGGGACGCAATCTCATCTAATGTATTTTCTGCATTTGTATTTAGTAGTACTTTATTATAATTATTTGCTTTTATCAGGGCCCAGTTTCAAAGCACAGATAATCAGCTAGACCCCAAATGAATCAGTCTGGTTTGTACTCTTCAGTTTGCTTTTGAACAAATAGATTTGTAATAGCAAACACAAAACAGCAGTACTGTGTAATTCTACTCCTTGAAATGCAGTAAATGAAACTCACCCATGTTATTCTGATTTCTCAGATTTCAATTAGTTCTAACCACTTATTCTTCAGGTTCATGCGGGGAAGTTTGTTGGAAATAAGTGTAGCTAATAATTCTGTATTATCTACAACAATATTATTTTTTGCATTGTTACTCACTTAGTCCCTGACTTCAATATATGAATGTTCTTTATTTCTTGGTCTCATATTTTTCTGGATAGACCCTGCCAGTGATTATTGAACCTGATAAATGCTGCTGTTTCATGAAAATTTGCTTAGGAAAAAAAAATCCCTGGATTTACACATATTTAGAGAACTTGGGGACTGAAAAGTAATTCCAGAGCCATAAGGAGCGTGATGTCATTATGTGCCAGCGATTGAATTAAAACATTTCTAACACCTGGGAGGCTTTGCTAACGGCCGTAATTACACAGCACATCCTCATTAAAGTAATTACCTGTTCTACTTTCATCAGTGAGCCATGACATACTTCACAGGCAGAGGAGAGTCATACGATGTAAGAAGAAACCTTTTATTTCTGTTTATCGCCGGCCACTTACCTCCAGGCATCTCTGTGAGCTCATTAAGTGGAGGCACCGTCTCTAAAGTGTCAGCGTACACCTTAGCTGCCTCCCTCTGGGCATGCCTCGCCTCGATCTCCTTCTTGGTCCTGGGGATCCGGCACTTGAAGATGCAGCAAAGCGTTATCACTGAGGACAGACGTGGCAGGCCGATGTCAATTGGAATTTTTCGTTTGGGTTTTATTTGTAACAAAACAGAAGTCGGTAAATTAACCGATTCAATGAACATTGAGGCCACGACATTTATTTAACGATACTACCAAAAAAACTGATGCTATCTGTTCATTAATTGCACCTATAACATTAACAATTTATTACTGTCTTTTATCTTATCTTATCTGTAGTATCAGAGTATTTTATTTTTCTGGATATTTTATTTACGTGCTTTAAATTTGTTTGCACCATATCTACTTGTCTGCAGGGGTGTTGTTACAGATTTTGGGCCCCATGAAAGTGTATCATATTAGGCCCCCAACCCAGACCGATCCTATTATGGATCCTATTTGGAATCATCCTAAATGCAGCCCTCTTGTTTCCACCATGTGTACTGTCTTCACACCTTGTCTCTTTGGCACTAAATGCGTGTTCGTCCGTGTATGTTCTTGCTGCTGTGTGTACCAGAATTCCCCCCTGAGATCACTTAAGTGCATCTTAGTCTTAGACATCGGCAAGCAAAATAGCTGCTTAGTTAGCAAAGTTAGCACAGTTGGCTACATTTATTATTCAAATCATAAACATTATTTCACAGCAGAATTCAATCAAACTGGTTAATGGGCAACCCTTCAATATCACATTGACCTGTGACCTAACCATCATTAAGTAAATATGATTAACATTACTGCTAGTATTATTAGGGTATATAGGTCCTATATTTTTAGTGTTGTTTATTACCAAATCTATTTTGAAAGTCATATTATATAAGCTGGCTTGCCCTCATTTAATTACATTGAATCCTAGTATATGCCTCTAACAGTATATAGGTCTTGTATCTAAACTAACATATTTATTCATGTAATACTTGTTTAAAAGGCTGTTACTTACCTATTGCCAGAATAAACATGGAAAAAACTCCAATGACTTGCCATAGCCGCAGGCCCCAGAAAACGACGGTTTCTGAAGTAATGGGGTCCGGCTTCTTTGGGGGCGCGGTGCTGAAGAGCTAAGAAACACGCCGAGGTCAGCGAGTCGCCTTGCGAAACTCTCGCGGCTACAAATAGCTGCACTTTAAAGCTAGCTATTTGTGTTATCGTCTCTCTCACTGAACCGCGATCTCGGTAGCCAAACGTTAGGCCGTAGTGCGGAGTAGAACCACTTGTTATACATATGCACACTGATTTATCATGTACGATACAGTACTGTGCAAAAGTCTTAGGCAGCTAAAGCAACGTTTAAACGATCTTCATGTCGATGAAAAGCTATGCTGTTACGTTCAAATTATGTTAGCTTAGCCGTTTCAGATCTTCTGCTACAATTATCCCCGTATTCGGAGTACAGACGCATGCATTTTTTGACTTAACCATTAGCTCACCTCATATAGTTAATCAATATCTCATTGACTTTTTGTTAAGCAACTAAATTAATTAATTAAGGTAGCTGGTGGTGAAATTTTATGAATATATGGAATGGCTGAGGTGCCCCTGAGGAGAGGTTTGGGAACTGAAGCGGTGATCATCTAGCCGTCCAACTTGATATCAGTAACTTCTTGGAGAACAGAAGAAATTCTTACTAGTTTTTGTGTTACGTTCTAAAGCTAAATTCTGTTTTTTTTGTAAGCAAAAGTCCACTGTGTCCTTCTAAAATCGAGTCGTTGGCTTTAAGTTCAAGATAAACTTAGTAGATATGAGTTGATTGACATAATGGAAGTTCTCGTATTCTCCCACAATGTGGCCCTGACATGTTAAAATAAGGCATCGAAATTCCCAATAAACACAATCCTGATGCTGTCTTTAAAATGATTGGAACCTGTCTGTGGAACCTGTCTGTGGAACCTGTCTGTGGAACTGGTGATCCACTCCTATGCAGGTAGAAGGAGCCTGAACACAAAAGCTAATCGGTTGTGTGCTGTTTTGCCTTAGATAAGGGACACTGACTGCACTAAGTCCCCCCCCCACCCACGAAATCTAATAAACATTCTGTCATGTCTTGCTTCCAATCTATGTCACTTAGCCTAATAGGAGGCTCAGATTGACATCCTCTGTGAGCAACAGCTGCTGCTGCTTTTGCAGAAACTACGACATGAAGCACATTTAGATTACCGATTTTACGGGCGTTTTGGCTGCATTGATGGTGGATCAACATAACTGAGGAGTAGAAATGAGCAGAGTGAACTTCAGTCGATAGCTGAATGATGTTTTGTCCCCATTCTGATGGACCTTCGTATAGATACCATGCAACATTTGTGATTCATGGCATTGTACAATACTTACATATAATACATTCTCTTACATTGTTATATATGCTATTACACTATTATACTGTATATACCTTTTCTAAAGTGAAATATGTGACCGTGGTGAGATCGTCTAAGTCAGCTGCCCCAAACTAGCCTGGAAAGCACTAGCTTATCTATCTTCTGTCTCCCCTCAAAAACAAGACTTTAGGAGGCTGAATTATTTCATTTAAAGCAAAAAGGAAAGTATGCATTTCCAACATTACCCCGTGAGACATTCGAAAATAAACACAAATATCAAAAAAGAAAAGAAAATCTCCACAGACGTTGTTTACATCTACTCCGTCTTTCGAGAAGATTCCCAGCTTAGCTTAAACTGAGTGAGAACTTAAGCGAGTACCTTAAGTGAGAACCTAAGTCACGCACGATTAGCAAAATGAAATGAACCTGAAACTGGCACCAGGGAGCTCCATTTCAGCTAAATAAGTCCATCGCCATCGACTTTTCAATTATATGCAAGGCGACAGTCAGACAAGCTTTTCCTGCATCAAGGAAGCTTACAGAGATAAACGCCGTCTTTCCGGACATTACGGTTAAGTTTGTCGTATTTGGACTAAGGGGCTAAATTCTGGAGCAGCGAGGTAGCAGAACGTCCAAATTAAAGCTCTGTTTTCAAGCCACTTCTGAGTAAACAAGTCTAATTGTGTTACAAACAGTAACTGTTTATGTACTTTGGATAATCCATTGCCAGCCCCAAAGCAAGTTTGCATACATTACATAAAAGCTGTGGTATATGGCTTTGAACTGGAAGTAAAAATAAAAATAAATTGTAAAAGTCTAAAAAGATATAGTGTTCACATATGGCCCAAAGCATCAACAGCTCAGCCGTAAATGCCATTCCGTCATACTGTCTGTCATACTGTCCGTCATACTATCTCTCACACTGTCCATCATGCTGTCTGTCATACTGTCCGTCATGCTGTCTGTCATACTGTCTGTCATACTGTCCATCATGCTGTCTGTCATACTGTCCGTCATACTCTCTGTCATACTGTCTGTCATACTGTCCGTCATGCTGTCCGTCATGCTGTCCGTCATACTGTCTGTCATACTCTCTGTCATACTGTCTGTCATACTCTCTGTCATACTGTCCATCATACTCTGTCATACTCTCTGTCATACTAGTGTCCTCATTATAATTTTTAAATGAAGAACGTTCAAAATATTTATTTCCAATGTAAACCATGTCACTGGTGTACACTGAAGTTAATTACAATAAAAGTAAATATATATATATATATATATATATATATATATATATTCCAGTTTTCGGAAACCTTTATGACCAATTCAGCATTTTATTTATTTGAATTCCTAGCCATCTGACAAGCAATTTAAATAAATTCCTATATCCATCCCCTCAATGTGACTTTCTAATCTTGTACGTAGAGGCTTGAATGAAACCTTTTTTTCTAAACTTCCTCTTCTTCTAAACTTGACATCTTTTAGTTATGATTCATGTGCTTTTGTGACTCATTCATGTAGTTTCTGCTATCCGTTACAACAAAACATAGCTTCCTTCCTAAGCAAGCAGAATTTCCCCCTCTCAGCATTTGGCAAACGTCCAGCACTTTCTGTGACGCCACTAGAGGCCCGTCGGTAATATTGACTCAAGTATAACATAGTTTACTCACAGATTCATGCACAATCTCACTGTGGAGCCATTGTTTGTTTCGCGCAATGGGAACAAAGATATTGAAGATAAGTAGAGAACGAAGTAACAGCTTCTCTGTAAAGGTGGAAAGTACATTTTTCCCTGTTTTTAAGTGCCTACGGTAACCGGGACCATCTTAAAGAGGCTGTGAACCAAGCTGTCGGTAACCTGATGACTCCCAGCCCCCGGTGACAATGACGAGCTCCCGCTTACCTCTGGGTCCGGGGTCTGAGGCACTGTGGTGCGCACGCAGAAGGATAGAAACGCCGCCAGCCATCCCAGAGCCGGCCTCTGCGGCTCCCCCCTCACCATTTCCTCCCCGGCTCTCCGCCGGACATGGACACCTGCCCCCCTGCTCTCTATGTGCCCGTCCGCCGAGCTACGCACCGCACCCAGCCCCGGGGGCTGGCCCATCTGTAAGAGCCCATTAATTAATCAGCAAGGCCGGTGTCACTTACTCTGCCAGCCTCTTTCCCAGGCTCCTATGGCTGGGTGGGGGGGCTGGGAACTGTATGCAGAGGGCCAGCAGGAATGGGGTCAGGAACAGCAGCAGCACCAGAACTACACTATGTGGACACCAGCCTTACCAACATCTTACTATGAATCAAAGGGTATTAATATGAAATTGGCTAAGCCTTACTTGCTATAGTCACCTGTACTCTTCTAGGAAGGCTTTCCTTTCCATTAGATGATAGAACATTGCTGGTGGAATTTGCTGCCATTCAGGGTGATAAAGTCCCTTTCTCTGAGCTTTCTCTGAGATGTTTGCACTTCATAATCACTTCACTTGAGGTTAACCAGGCCAGCTCTGGCAGGACAGAAATGTGGATATTTGACTTGCTGGAAAGGCGTCCAACGGGGTCCAGTGACGGTGCTGGGCTAAGCCGCCATTGGTTGATGCTGGAGATTACATGGCTGTGTGCTTAATTATACACCTGTATGCCAGCAATAGGTGTGGCCTATGTGGCCAATGCCTGTAATCACTATAGGCGTTCCAATACTTTTGTCCATAAATCTCCTCAGTGTCCCTAGCTACACTAGCTAAACGCAATACGTAGCAATAAATAATACATAAAAATAGAAAAAAACTACATTTTTATTGATTTCAACATAATAAGACTGCATGACCCTGACCAGGATAAGTGGTTAGAACAGTGTTTCTTGACCGAGTCTAAACGTTTTCGCTCCCTCCCAGCTCCCAGCACACCTGTAACAGGTACTTGGTGTTCTTGATTGTTTGGTTCGTTCCTGATTGTTTGGTTCAGTTATGCTGGGTGGGAGCAAAAACCTGGACTGTCTGGGGATCCCTGAGTAAGAAGATAGATGGATGGATCTTCACAAGAGTCTGATCAATCTGAATTTATGAGAAACATGATTTCATTGCAATACCAAGTTTCTTGCCCTTGGATTGAGTCACCAGTTATTGGATCACGACTTGTATATGTATGTACAGCTGTGGCCAAAAGTTTTGAGAACGACACAAACA
The DNA here is from genome assembly GCA_026776725.1 of Gnathonemus echidnorhynchus. Lineage (NCBI taxonomy): Eukaryota > Metazoa > Chordata > Actinopteri > Osteoglossiformes > Mormyridae > Gnathonemus > Gnathonemus echidnorhynchus. The sequence goes on from JAODJU010000081.1 coordinate 3,347,708, forward strand.
TTAATTTTCTGAAAAGTTTGCTGCCTCAGTTTTTATGATGGCAATTTCCATAAACTCCAGAATGTGATGAAGAGAGATCAGATGAATTGCAATTAATTGCAAAGTCCCTCTTTGCCATGAAAATTTTAGGGAATTTAATCCCAAAAACCCATTTCCACTGTATTTCAGCCCTGCTACAAAAGGACCTGCTGACATCATTTCAGTGATTCTCTTGTTAACACAGGTGAGAATGTTGATGAGGACAAGGCTGGAGATCACTCTGTCATGCTGACTGAGTTAGAATAACAGACTGGATGCATTAAAAGCAGGGTGATGCTTGAAATCATTGTTCTTCCTCTGTAACCATGGTTACCTGCGAGGAAACATGTACAGTCATCATTGCTTTGCAGAAAAAGGGCTTCACAGGCAAGGATATTGCTGCTAGTAAGGTTGCACCTAAATCTAAAGTAGAGAGGTTTAACTGTTGTGAAGGAGGCTTCAGGTGCCCAAGAAAGTCCAACAAGCACCAGGACAATCTCCTAAAATTGATTCAGCTGTGGAATCAGGGAGTTTGTTCAGGAATGGCAGCAGGCAGGTGTGAGTGCATCTGCACGCACAGTGAGGTGAAGACTTTTGGAATATGGCCTGGTTTCAAGAAGAGCAGCAAAGAAGCCACGTCTCTCCAAGAAAAACCTCAGGGACAGACTGATATTCTACAACACATATAGGGATTGGACTGCTGAGGACTGGGGTACAGTCATTTTCTCTAATGAATCCCCTTTCGTTTGGGGCATCTGGAAAAAAGATTATCCAGAGTAGACAAGATGAGCGCTACCATCAGTCCTGTGTCATGCCAACAGTAAAGCATCCTGAGACCATTCGGGTTGCTTCTCAGCCAATAGACTGGGCTCACTCAGAATTATGCCTAAGAACACAGCCATGAATAAAGAATGGTACTAAATCATCCTCCAAGAGCAACTTCTCCCAACCGTCCAAGAACAGTTTGGTGATGAACAATGTAAAGCAGCATGATTTCCCAGCATGATGGAGCACCGTGCCATAAGGCAAAAGTGATAACTAAGTGGCTCGGGGAACAAAACATCGACATTCTGGGTCCATGGCCAGGAAACTCCACAGACCTTAATCCCATTGAGAACTTGCGGTCAATCCTCAAGAGGCGGGTGGACAAACAAAACTCCACAAATTTTGACAAACTCCAAGCATTGATTATACAAGAATAGGCTGCCATCAGTCAGGATTTGGTCCAGATAGTGATTGACAGCATGTCAGGACGAATCGCAGAGGTCTTCACAAAGAAGGGCCAACACTGCAAATATTGACTCTTTGTATAAACTTAATGTAATTGTCAATAAAAGCCTTTGACACTTATGAAATGCTTGTAATTATACTTAAGACCACAGAAACATCTGACAAAAAGATCTACAAACACGGAAGCAGCGAACCTTGTGAAAGCCAACACTTGGTTCATTCTCAAAACCTTTGACGACGACTGTAAGTTGTGGAGGACTATGTTGGTTGTAAGCCAGTACCCCACTGGCCCAGTGCAGGTCTCCAAGCCTGCTAGATGCTATGGAGAATTTGGTCTCCAAAGTGGGGTTCGAAGGGGCTTTCCCATCATTTGTCCCAACCTGTTTTGCCACGCTAGCATAACTATGTCCCATTCCTCGAGGATCCCGCTCTTCCACCCTGGCCTGGCAAAGCCTCTCTCGGGGGGGCCTCCACAGGCTTGACCTCCAATGCCAGGCCACGGTCTGGGATTCCCTGCTCTCCCCCTAATTGGACGAGACACCCGCGGCCTGGTGCAGCCTGGCTTCCCGTGCCTGTTTCCATTCTTGCAAAGCCGTCCTGTCATTTTGGCGAGCTAAAAATACTTTAACTGGAACAGGCACGCCTTCACCTCCGGACCTGTTGTCTCTCATGTGGCGATGATGTTTACACAAAAACAAAATGAAAACATTGCATTTTTAACAAGAAGCACTATGAGGGCTGGTGTCCAGCCTTCAGTGTTGGTTTGTGTTTTTCTTACGTTATATTTTTCCTTTCATTTAAATGCACCGCTTTTTTATTCATTTAAGAATGAATTTCTTTTTGATGGCTACACAGCGTCCGTGTAAAGATGCGACATCATAATTCCGCGTATTATCAAGGGCTCCTGCAAATCAATGATGGATTTTAATGATAAATTTTAAAGAGAAAATTGCAACATGTCGTACAAGAGAGTCAAAAATATTATACTGTATTTGGGTAACTGCTAGGTACCAATGTTAAAGTATTTACATTTTAACAGTTGCAATTTTATTTCAAATTTGCATTTTTCAAAAGGGTTTAATGTCATTTAAACTTAAACTGTTACCTGATTTGATTTGCTCCTCTTACAGGCCTATTCAAAATATATTTATTAAAAATTTAATTTTATATAATTTAAACTTTATTTAAGCATTTACAAAGAAAACTGAGCAAATAATCATTGTTTAGAATTGTAGTGACCCAGCATGAGAAAAAGTTAAAGACCTCAGTTAACCTAAGCAGTGACGTATCCGTGGGAACTGATCAGACTCCCAGAACCGTCAAACGTCTCCGCTAATGAAGTCCACCAGTCTTTCATTAGGATGCCGTCCTTATTAGGGTTTAAATGGGGGTGTGGGAAGCCTTTTTTTTTTTATGGTTGCCCGTGTGGAATTGAGCTTTGAACTTAGAATTGTGGGTTTTCATTTAATTTCATTTTAGCACTGTTGGCATTAGTGAGTGTTGAGGGTCATATTAAATTTCAGCCTAGCTGAATCCTCCAGCAAGTCACTGTTTAAACTACCTCAGTTTCCTTTGCCAGTGGGGGGGAAACTACTGCTCTTTATACTGCAATTATTCTTTTAATTAAAAATCCTTGGCGTTACCCTGTGAGGTACTATGAATTTAGTCATTTTGAGCAAGTGTGCTGATTTAGACCTGCTGGAAATAAATGTTCAGTCGCATGCAGAGACACTTGTATGGCAGGCATTACAAATAAGGAATGCTTCCCAGAGAAGATTCATTGTCTTCAGCTGCTTTTGCAAAGCGTCTGCAATAGCATGTGGTTTATATTTTAAATATTGAAACTCCTTTCTGGTGGTGTAGATGTCTGTGGTATAATCTTATCCTGCAGGGGGTTTGTCAGGCGGTTGAGATGTCGTGTATGGTTTCCAGCCACCTTAAGGTGCGATGTAGATGCCTTAAATAAAGGGATCCGCCCATGGCTGGTATTGTCAGGCCGTATTCTGCTGACCTTTTCATAAAAGCCTCCCTGTTTCATATGACACCAGACATGGGGTGTGTTTGCTGTTAATTTTGGACCATTAAAACCCCTGAAACTGACCGCACACATTCCTTACCAAGAATATTTATTCAATTTGTCGAAATCTTGCATTTATAAAAAACAAAACAGAATATGATGCTGCAGTAGAAAACTAAATGCTAGTTGTAGGTTATTTGAGCATTCACACTTGATTAGAATCCCACAGACTTTGTGACTCGATGGTGAATGACATGTATGTTTGGTCAAACCTGTGGCCTGTTCTACTAAGTGGGCTTACTGGCTTATCGGGGTAACTTGTCGGATTTAAGGTAGTCTGGGCAAAATGTGAGCGAATATGAAGTCAGTTTAAACTGTGGTACCTTAAATCCAACAAGTTACCCCGATAAGCCAGTAACCCCGCTTCGTAGTACAGGCCCCTGGTTCAACTTCAATGTTTTAGCATTATTACAGTCGTGATTCATATGGGAACCTGGAGTTTCTTTGGCAACCTCAGCCTCTCCTCCGTCTTATTTCCTTGTCAGACTGTGGGTCGCTTTCAATTAGTCTCGATGACTGAATAACTGCGCCCGTCTTGCCTGAGAAAACATGGTCTGTTCCCGGAAGGTTCACATCAAAGTTCAAGAAATATTAAAAAACACAGGAACAAAGGCTGCCACAAGCAAACACCCTTTACATCCATTTTAGTAGCTAAATGTCAGTCATGGCTGTGAGACTAGCCAAGTCCGCTGCTAGCCGGCTACCTGCGGTGGGTCCTGTTTACACGGCCGGCAATGTGGAATATGCTAACACGTAGATTTCCTCTTTGCTTCATTTCTCACGTTATTGATGTCAGGTAGACGCAGTAGGTCCACAGCCTTCGGCTGCCTGACACAAACCGCTGGTCGCTCCCTATGGAAACTGGTCTTTTTGCTATAAGCGGGGTACGGCGCTGGTGCTCGCTGGGCGCTGGGGGCTCGTATGTCTGATGACAGGGAGGTTTGTTTTAGCACCTGTGGATTCTGTGCCTGGCAGCTGCTGAAGTCCTTATTTCTTAATGAAGATTCCCTGCTGGGCATCAGGCTGCTTGTATTTCTAATATTGGAAAAAATCTGGATCTCTGGACTTCTTCCATCTGAATATTTCCAAGAATTTAAATCAGGGGAAAAAACTAATATAAGTTCTACATCTTTTATTTTAGAAAATCGTAAATTTAAATCAAGTACTAGAGGTGAAGGTACCACTACCACTAAGGAAGGCAGCAGACTTTACATTCTTCTCCCACACTATTTCTAGATTAGGGGTGTCAAACTCCAGTCCTGGGGGACCAGAGCCCTGCACAGTTTTTGGGGTTCCCCTCATTTAACACACCTGATTCAGTGTGTTAAGTCTCTGTACCTGTTATCCAAACATCACTAGTTTGAGCCGTGACCTCAGCAGAAGGGTCACATGTCCGGGGGCCCTTGAGCGAGGCCCTTAACCCCCAGATCCAGGGCTGCTGCATGTTGGTTGACCCTGTGCTGTGACCCCCCAAGCTATGGAGAGCAAGATGGGGGTTGACAAAGAGGAGCATTCCAATGTACCAGTACTTCTGCAAATGGCAAATAAAGCGCGTTTGTCATTTAAGTTATGCAGGGTTCCGGCCCTCCAGTACCGGAGTTTGACACCCCTGTTCCACAGGGTTGGGGCCATTCCAGAATTCCAGTCCAAATCAGGAAATGGAACTGGAGGTGGAATTTAAATCTCCCTGAAATTCGAATTCAGTTCCAATTCTGTTCCTTATAGTTTTTTTTCCAGCCCTAACTCCAGTTTCATTTCCTGATTTTGGATTGGAATTGATGAATGCATTCCAGAATGGCCGCAACCCTGCTGTCCTAGATTATATTGAAAAATCTCAGAAAATATGAACCCGCTAGTGTTATCACTTCTTTCTTTCTGAAGAAAATTGTTTTTTTTTTTGTCAGAAATGCAAAAATATGCTGTTTTGTACTTCCAGTTTTAGGTACGATTGATCGATTTTGATTGCCTTCAGAGATCATAAAACAAACATTCTTGCATTTCAGTGTCATTACACTGTTTCATCGTTATTGTCTCTTCATGGTTTGTGGGCCCATGTCTGATATGAACTTTGTGGTTTTGTCTGGGGGCTGCAAAACATTTTAGATAAAAGCTTTCAGCTACAAGAAGGCTTTCATAGAATATATATGAGCTTATTATGTGCTGAGAAGTGAAATTACTGTCATATTGCTCAGAAAAAATTGGCAAGACCTCCTCACTTAGGCATCCTCAGTCGGAGAACTACTGCTCGAGAAATTAAATCCTAAATGACAAATGGGGTTTGGCCTACGTGAAGTTTGAATTTAACCAGTGTAACTGTTTTTTTTAAAGGTGCATATTAATTACAGCTGACACTTTCAATCAGAGACAACCAGAAAACCACAAGTTAACTTTTTCTTTCCAATGCGTGCCAATCATTAGATGGATGATTATTTAAAAATTGTTTCTCCTACTACCTTATTAAATTACTGCATTTAACATATTTTATGCTGAATAATCAATATTATGAAGTCAAGGGCTCATTAAGCAGGTTTCATATAATAAAATAACAGAGATTCAATGTTGAGGGCCATTTTTCAACTATGTAAACAATTCAATATGTGATATTTTTCAATCTTTGAGCAGGATCAGAAACTACACTTCTTATATTTCACCATGACCAGTTTTAGACTAAGTGGTTACAGACTAGCCACACAATTTTAAGCTAGAACTGAATGTGCAGTTCAGGTCCTTGTTACTGGCCTTCAGATCCGTTAATCCGTTAACTGGCATCCATCTCCATCAAAATGCTCCTTAAGACCTACACCCCATCTCGCCCTCTTTGGTCAGCCTTTTGGATGTTCCTCCACCACACAAGAAGTATCACACCACACGCTTCACACGTGTGGTCCTCCAGTGCTGGAATGAGCTGTGGAACGCCATCCGATAATCAGATTCCCTCTCCACCTTCAAGAAAGTCGACTCCTTGACAGAATCTGTGTTTGTACAGTAATGTTCTACTTGCTTCACTTGAACATTGCAATGGAGAAAAGCGTCTTCGATGTGCAAAAAAAAAAAACAGATCATCGTTGCCTGGCGCTTGGGTTTTATCTGAATCCTGCCGTCAAGAATGAAACACCAGGACACACAAAAATAACACAGGTGGAAATGGAGATGTCTGGAGTTTGCTGCTGGTGATCATAATTAAAACATCGAACACCGGCTCTCGTACATAAGGTGCAGTGTCTCCATGTCTGGATGACTTTCATCGAAGACGATTGTTCAGAATGAATTCTGCAGGGAGCCATGCTACTTCTTCGGAGATGTTTGAGCTCAGTGCACAATGTTTGATCGATAGACCCCGAGGCCCATCGGCACGTGTGTGTTTGGAGAAGCCGGCCTCACATTTTGGGATTGGCTGATGCAAATGAAATGCTTGTAAACGGTATGATGGTAGGTTCACAGATACCGGACAGGCTTTTAGCTACAGTCATGTGAAAAAGAAAGTGCACTCGCTTTCTGTTCTATGGTTCTACGTATCTGGTCTCTGGTCCTTACCAGGCTCTAAAATGATTTAAATCTAACATCAGGTATAAAAACACAAAACAGTACAAAAATGAAGCCAAAACGGACAAGCCGTGTGTGAAAAACTAAGTACACCCCATGATTCAATAGCTTAGCAGCAATAACTTGAAGTAATTATTTTCTGTATGACTCTATCAGTCTCTCACATTGTTGTGCAGGAATTTTGGCCCACTCTTCTTTTGCAGTGTTGCTTCAGTTCATTGAGGTTTATGGGGATTCATTTAAGCTCAGCTCTCTTAAGGTCCCACCACAGCATTTCAGTCAGGTTGAGGTCTGGACTTGGACTGGGCCACTGGATCACCTTGATTCTTTTCTTTTACAGTCATTCTGTTGTAGATTTGCTGGTGCGCTTGGGATCATTGTCCTGTTGCATGACCCAAGCTTCAGCTGTTGGGCAGCTGGCCAAAACATTTGACTCTACAATGCTGTGGTATACAGTGGAGTTCATGGTCGACTCAATAACTGTAAGGAGCCCAGGTCCTGTGGCTGCAAAACAAGCCCAATCATCAAACCCCCCCCCCCCTCCACACACCATCGTGCTTGAGAGTTGGTATGAGGTGTTTGTGCTGATATGCTGTGTTTGACTTAACGCGGCGCTGTGCATTACGGCCAAACATCTCCTCTTTGGTCCAAGGACATTGTTCCAGAGGTCTTATGGTTTGGTCAGATGAAACTTTGCAAACCTAAACCTTGCTGTTTAGGTTTATGATAATAGGCTGTTTTGTTCTTTTTAGAGAGAAGAGGCATCTCCAGACAACCCTTCCAGACAAGCCCTATTGTTCAGTCTTTTTCTAATTGTTCTTCACTCTTTTGTAATTGTAGCATTTAACTTGCTAACTGAGGTCTGTAGAGTCTGAAATGTAGCTCTTGGGTTTTTCTGCCATTTTCTTGCCATCTCTGAGCATCGCAGTCTGACCTTGGGGTGAATCTGCTGGGACATCCACTGCTGGGATTGGCAGCTGTCTTGAATGTTTTCCACTTGTGAATAATCTTTCTCCCTGTAGAATGATGGACTTCAAATTGTCTGGAAATGGCCTTATAACCCTTCCCAGACTGATGGGCAGCAACAATTGCTTCTCTAAGATCATTGCTGACATCGTTACTTCTTGGCATTGCGGTAACACACACCTGACTGCTCCAGACCAGCAAACTGCCAAAACCTCTGCTTTTATAGAGCTGGTCACACTTGCTGATGATCAGTTACTCAGGTGCATGTGATTAGCAGGACCTGGCTGCTACTTACTTAATGGGAGCAGTAAGGGTCTACTTAATTTTTCACACGCGGCTTCTGTATTTTGGCTTAGTTTTTGTTAAATAAATAATGACACAGGCATGTGTTGTTGTTCACCTGAGGTTGTATTTACTTAATTTTAAGGCCTGCAAAGGGCCAGATGCTTTTTTATTATGTCCTGTTATGAGAATTGAAAAGCAATGCACTTTCTTTTTCACATGACTGAGCCTACATGTATATAGGTCTTCATGACCGCTACTCATGGCAGAATAGCTACGTCTATGGGCCCCTGAGCAAGGCCCTTAACCCCCAGCTCCAGGGGCGCTGCACGCTGGCTGACCCTGTGCTGCGACCCCCAAGCTATGGAGAGTGAGATGGGGTTGGTGAAGTGGTATGTTCTTCAGTGATTAGTGGTTACAACATTCTTTTGCTATTTGATCTCACACTTCCCTTTACTGCAGTCCTCGTCCAAGGCTCACGGCTTAAAGCAGGCAGTGATTCATCAACCCTGGTGCTGCTTCTGCTGCTGATTCTTCTCTGAGCACGGGCCGGTCCACCAACCCCCACTGCACGACAACCTCCCGCCTGCTCGAGGCCGTGCATTAGTCTGCAGTGCACCGGGCCGGTCCACCAACCCCCACTGCACGACAACCACCCGCCTGCTCGAGGCCGTGCATTAGTCTGCAGTGCACCGTATCAGTTTGGCCTCTGTCCAGGTCACATTCAGTTATCCCATAATAATTAATTTTTGAGTTAATGAATTAAATATGTAACAGGTCACTCTTTTCCGCTCCAGTAGAGGCTACAGGATGTAATAAAGTTTTCATCGTCATTGTCGGGGCCGAGGTCCTGGATGTGGACCTCTGGTTAATTTACTTCATTACTATCATGAGACCAGCTAACCCCAGTTTCCGTGGACTGAGAGCCACTGCAATCTACATGATAAACCTGTCAGCCGCACAGTGAACATACACCACATGCTGTCCAGGAGTTTGTTAGGAGTAGAAATGGATTGTGCCTGTCTGTCCAGGAAAAGGTTCCCCAAAGGTTGGACCTGAAATGTAAGATCATAATTCAGGGATTAAATAAAGTAAACCCAAGAATAAAAAAACAAAACAATTAGCTCAGTTTAAGTGGTTATTGATGGATTCATCCAGCCATGTTAATTCATCCATCCATCCATCCATCTATATTTCCACAGTTTAGAGTCATCATAGGTGACAGATGTGCAAGTGGGTGCCTGATTGCATAATCTAAGGTGAAGAAAGGATGATATGAGACACACAAACGCACACACACACACACACACATATATCTTCAGCAGGCCTTATCACAATTGGTCTTGCCTTGGATGAATTCTCACGGTCTCTGAGACAGCGAAAGATAAAGCGAGACAGCATTCTCCCCGGATGAATCAGAGGCAGTGGCAAATGTCAAAACAGATAAGGTCATTCCAGCCCAAGATGTATGAAGCTGAACTTGGAGGACCTCGCCGGTGTGCTGTTATGTGACACTAAAGCGGGGGTCTGGTCAGCTCTGCTGGGCTCATATGGAAAGGTCTAGTTTCTGTTTACAGTTGGCGGTGCAGGTTATTGATTATTGTCCCTGGTCAAGACACCTAAACCCTGGCTCCCAAATCCATTGCAGATTTTTCGGTTGTCCAGTTTGCGGCGCAGGTTTTGCCCCCAGTAGAAAGTGGGAAGCTCATGTCTTCCCACAAAGAGAGCAAAGAGGAGGAGATGGAAAATCACAGAGTAAACACAAAGTGTGTGGCTCCGAGGGTTAGGCTTCGCGCCGATTTCAGTCCCGTTTTCGACAGAGTGGCCTCACTCTGCGGGGCCCTTCAACAAGGACCTACACCCCCCC
>JAODJU010000081.1:3361540-3385246 GCA_026776725.1 Gnathonemus echidnorhynchus
ATACTCAACTGGTTGGTTGAAACAAAATCCTGGTTTGGATTTTTACTTTCTGGACCTGAAATGTCCACCTCTGTTGGTGTCTGACTCCTTTTATAAGGTCTCGCATGTCTTTGCAGTCCTGACTGACTGCCTACAGCGTTTCTACCTCATCTGAACAAAGTCCAATTTAGTTTATGTCTTCCTACAGTTCAAACTCAAAAACATCACTGTTCCTGCATGAATAGAGTTTCATTGGGCTTTTTATGGAGTCTTCGTCATGGAACAGAACACACCAAGAGCAGAGGAGTAGCGAAGACAGGAGGGTTTATTAAACCTCAGGGAAGCAGAATCGGAAGGGGGGAGCAAAAAGCGGAGTCGGGGCATGGAGCAGGAGGTCGAGGAAGCCGGGGAAGACACGCTGAAGGGGACGGCAGCAGACGGGGGGCAAGAGACGGTCAAGATCCGAGGAAGCGGGGATGGAACAGGAGCACCATGAGAGGGTTGGATTAGAGCTTCGTGAAAGACAAAGAAGAGAAACTCAGGAAGTCGCACTGGAACAACAATGCCTCGCGTTGGAGCAGCGTGGGGTGAGTGTTTTTATCGTCGCATCTGCAGGTGTGGTTGATCTCCGTTGATTAGCCAGTGCGTTTTGCAGGTTGGGGGTGTGACCGGGACAGTCTTGGTCACACAGCTACCTAAAAACATGAATATTAATGCATGGCCCATATATCTTTGAATCTTGTGAGAAATATCTCATATTCCCCAGGATGAAGGTCACCTATTATCGCATTATGGGGCACATGAAGCCTCAACTGCCATTGACTGAAATACAACTGCACCTCCATTGTCCCTATATATGTTTAATGAGTCCACAGTGATGCTACACAAGTAAGTATTTCCTCCACCATCCCATAATTCCTAATTTTATGGGAAACGATGAAAAGTGAAGTGGTGGATTTAATTGAGTTTTGCATTCAATTTGTCTTCTATGAGTTTTAACCATATCTATCAAACCCCTTATGAATGGTTTTCCTTTCATTCTTAAATTCACCCTCTCCTTAAATTCCCCCCCCCCCCCCCAAGAAAAGAAGTAGAAAATTTCCACTGCTAAGACTTAAACATAGCCTTTCTGAGCCTCCAGAATTTATAAGCAAGAAGCTCTTTACATCTTTTTCTACAAAAAAAGCAATCATTTCATACAGGAAAAGGATATTTGCAAGTGCATATGAATGTTTGCAAACAGCAGACAAGATACACCAGGGGACTCTAGCACTGGCGAAACGAACAAGACACTTGTTCTCTGTGAGGACTAATCCGTTCCACTTGAAATCTCTGTGCTGTGTAAAGTCACACAGTAGTCCATAACTTTTAATAAGCATTTAAACAAAGCAAAGGCTACAGAATTTACCGTGTCCCCAACCGCTGGCAGCTCTGTCATCTGCTAAGAACGTGCCGGTCTTAAATGACACTTTTCGATTTGTCTTCCTTACACGCTTTTTAATACTCACAGACGACCAGCCTCCTGCTTCTGCAGCCTGCAGTTCCCTCCTGGAATAGCAGATCACTTTCCTTTCGTCCGAATGCCTTTGAAGTGGTTTATCTGCCGGCATGTTGAATGTCACTTTCCTCATCGGTTGCACGTGTTCCCCTGCTAACACGGCGTATCCTTGACATTTACGTTTCGTTTTTTTCTTAATAAAACACCATGCCTGAATATTAAACTAATGTACATACCCTCCAGATTTTTACTTGCTTATGATAACACCACAGCAGCACCTATCAAAACACGAGAAAGCAGGTTGCTGGTTAATGGGAATACTGGATCCACATACTGTTTGTCCTTAGGACTAGTCATTAAACTAATGGGCAGTGCATGATTTCCTCTCCACGCCACTGATTCCAGTGGCTGGTAGCTGGCTTTCAGACAGCAAACTTTGCTTTTTCATCTCCAGGGTCAGAGCGAAACTCAACAGCAATAAATCAACGTTAAACGAGGAACAAAAAAAAAGCTACATCGGCAATCAATCAGATTTGAGACGGAAAGCCAGTGCAGTCTGTCAGTTGTCAGCATTAGTCTTTGCTAGTGTCACGAATGACATTGTATTGTAAAACCCTACTAATTCGGGCCATACAACGACCCAGTAGCGAGCGATGAGGCTTTTATTTTATAAGCGCTGTTATTTTCCATCAATTTTCGTTGGCAAAACTCAGTTCTGCCAGATGAACTGTCGGCAATTAGCACTGATAAAGTGATTAAGGCATTAAGCACAATAACAAATGCTGGGTGTTGCCATGACAGAATTAAGATCTTAAAGATGTAAACCAGAAATGTTTTGGCCTTTGTTGTACTTGGTTGCACTGTTTGTTTTGGGACTTATGGAAGCAGCGAACCATGAAATTAACATCCTTGAGGCTCTGGGGATTTTCTTTATATTTAGAATATATGCTGCTGAATAAAATAGCCCATGTTTCTTATTCCAAGCAGCTACAAATGTGTAGTACACTTGTTATCTTGTTTCGGCGGTTGCAGAATAGAAGGTATGTTTAAATGTTTATATGTAATATATAGGATCACCCTTGGCTTTCAGAAGACCTTCAATCCTTCTTTAGATGTTGTCATATAAGTGCTGGACTGTGTGGTGGGGTATAGGACCATTATTTAGGAAGACAGTCATCTACTTCTATGAGAGGTGAAATCTAGTTCAGACGCTGAACATCAGAGCTTCCCATAAAGGTTCAATGATGTGTAGACTGGTATCATCCTGGTGTTCATAAGACCATCTTGACTTTGTTTAGCAGTGTGCTTGGGGGTGTTATCGCCATGATTTATGAGAACCTCATGAGGGAACATAGTGTACAGTCAGTCTTCCAAAACAGCTTCATGTTCCTTGGAAGTCACGTGACCTTGCAGAGCAATCATGAGTCATAATGATTCCCATGAGATGGATGGCCATCCAGCAGAGCATTGTGAGCTGAAAGCATCCTGCAGCTTCCATGAAATGTAAACCCATCCAAATGTAGGACAAATGGCGAAAGAATGACTCATCAGACTGTATTGCTGTTTTCCTGCAGTGTGCGGGTAGCATCCTCCTCACACCAGGTCATGTCTCTTTGCAGTGTGCGGGTAGCATCCTCCTCACACCAGGTCATGTCTCTTTGCAGTGTACGGGTAGCATCCTCCTCACACCAGGTCATGTCTCTTTGCAGTGTGCGGGTAGCATCCTCCTCACACCAGGTCATGTCTCTTTGCAGTGTGCGGGTAGCATCCTCCGCATACCAGGTCATGTCTCTTTGCAGTGTGCGGGTAGCATCCTCCTCACACCAGGTCATGTCTCTTTCTCAGTTGGCCTTGACACAGGTGGCTTCCAAAACAGAAGCCCTGTCATCACTCCCAGTTCTGTGGAGCTCACAGCATATAGATTTAGTCCTGACTGAGTCACCGCGATAGCGATTCTTCTTTAGCCCATAATTTGGTGGTGTCTTAATCCCCAAATTATCCCCAGTGTCTGTTTCTTCGGACGCATTCTGCTAATTGGTATTCCACCTAGCATGACTCACCTCTGTAACCATGCCTGCAACTGTTAAAGTGTTTTTGTTATTTTGCCACAACCCTTGTGTGGGTGTTTTGCATATCCTCCTGATATGCAAATCCCACTGTTCCTTAAAGTTAGCTTTAATATGGCATCACATCTGTGGGTATGTGACCTTCCTGTCAAATCAAAATTTTAATCAACATTTAAAAACCTTTTTTCCCCCCCCCTGAGATCTCAGGAGGATATTAAAAATTTTGGATGAATGAAACTGCATTTAATATTTTGAACTATGAAATATAATAATTTAACGTGACCTTTATACCCTAAGAATCAGGGCAAAAGTCATCAAAAACAGTAGAAATCTAGATATTGCCAAATGCATACATTTCTGAGGAGTTGCTGGTTAACAGCAAACATGAGACATCCTGTGTGCTGTATATTCTCTGTTTACAAAAATGCTCCCCCCCCCCCCCCTGCCTTCCACTGATTGCAGAAATTAAGTATTTCATCACTTTTAATCATATTGCATGTTTGTAGAAAGTTCTGCACTGAAAGATTTAGATTTATTCGGAGAAATCCCTCATCTGGGTGCATGGGTATGCTTTCGAAAACATCATGTACGCAAATGGACTCACCTGTTTGCCATTTGGGCTTGAATGAAGCCTCTCTCTCCACCTCATAGGTAGGGCAAAGTCAGAACCAGTCCATGCTTGTTCCGTTGATCCAGAAAGTAAAGTAAACAGTCCGGGAGAAAGATGAATCTCCATAAATATACTTTTAATTCAGCCTGAAATTATCCTGAAAGCGAATACTTTTATGTACTTTGTTTAATGTAATGTGACCTTGAATGTTGTAACGTGACCTTGAATAATGTGATCCTTTCTCTTTTGCTTTTTTGGGGTATTGGGTTTGTTGTCTTCTCTAGTAATTTAGTGTAGGTCAGCATATTTAACCTGGTCAGCTCGTCTAACTCTACAGACCCTTTTTTGACTATTACTATTGACATGGACAGATTTGCATTGACACTGTCGCACTGCCACCAGCAGGACACATTGCATTTTCATTGTATTCAGAGCGGGGTATGAAGCTACAATCAAACTATCCACAAAGAACATGGCTAATTTTCTTTGAGGAGGGCTCTCCACCTATCACAGCTTCATCTTCTCAAGAAGATTTGGTAGGTGATTTAATCTCTTTGTTGTGATGGGCCTGAGGTCTGAAATTCAGAAGGACTTCTGGATGACAGACCAGTGACGAGACACAGCTAATACCAGTGAAACTGGTATAAACCAACGGGAATGTGTACCCAAGACACACAGCATGTTATTTATCACTGATATGCTCATTTTATCATTTACCTAAATACAGACAATGAAAATAATTATTTAATTAATTGTGTTAATACTAGTGTTAATATAACTAACAGATAGCAATTTTCTAAATCATAATCTTTATGTTCCATTTCCCATAACTTATCCTGTCAAGCATTTTAGGTGAGAATGGGGTCTGTGTCAGGAAACACAGGAGATGACTATACGGGCACCCTGGACGACATACTAATCCATCACAGCACACACACTCACCTTGTGTCTAGTTAATTTGGTAAATAGATTAGTAAAAGGTATGGCAAAATGGTTTTAATCAAGAGAGGAATGTGGCGATCAAACACGTCATGGCCAAGAAACAAATTCAACCTGTAGAGCTACGTGTTACCTATTCATTTACGTTCTGAAGAAATTAAGCCTGGATTTACAGTATAGGTCACTGTTTCATGAAAATAAGTACAGTATCCCCAGTATAGACACGCAAGTCTATCGGAATCTCAAACTTCGAATTAAATGGAGTCATTAGTAGCTCTGACTTTTTAAAGTTGCACCGCTGAATGTGATGAGAAGCTGTGTGATATATAATATAGCTCAACTGCGCCACCGTGTGTAGTAAAATGGAACAGCCGATGATAGAAGCACAAGATAATTAAATCCTGTACTTGATTTATAGGCGTTTCAGTTAACTGCTCTGAAAACCAGTAATAAACTAATAAGAGTAACACACGAGTATTTAAGCATTTCCATTGCTTTTTTTTGTCTTAAACATCTTCTTTTATTTTGCCTCACCTTTACTATATAAGCAATACAAGATTAACTTTGTTAACTCCGTGAAGGATAATTTCACTGCAGCAGTTATAGACAGGATTAGACAATACACACAACATTACGAATATTTTGAGAGTATTAATAAACATAATAAATCCAAGGATGAACAGGGGCGTTTCGGCTTAAATGCTGATATTTTTTCATTTCAAAAGCACATTATTGGAGTAAAGTCTTCTACTCGTAATTAAAATAATAGAAGGAGAATTAAAAGTAAATCTTTGATGGGAAAATGATGTGTTTAAGTTTGATGTCTTTTTCATGCTTTGCAGAAATTATAAAGAATGCAGAGAGAAGTGTACTACTCTATAAAAAACAAAACTATATTATTTACATGAAATTATTGGTTTTTATGATGTAAGTGTAAAAATTGCATGTTTCATTGGTTGGTTGTGGAGAAAATCGATTTTAAAGTCGCTTTTAAATAGATTGGACTGTATTCTACATTTAATGCATACAGGGCCAGATTTACCTTTTCTGGGCCCCAGTCAAAGCTTTACTAAAAAGCCCCCCGACCAAGAAAACTGACTATCATTTCACTTCCTCCACAATGCAGGAAACTCAGGGGTCCTAGGGATCTGCCTTCAGCGAAAGAGTGGCCAAGTTTCTGCCTGCACATAAACATTTTAAGTTTATTGACGTTGATGTATATGGTTTTACTGTTACAATAATTTTGATCATTTTTGTGCAATTATTCTCACTTATAAATTATAGGATTAAAGGAATACGGATTCTACTTTTCAAGAAAAAAAATGAGGAACTACTTCAGGTGAAGTATATTTCACGTTTCCCTTTAAGACCCCTCATGAGAATTAGTTACAGATACGACGGTCTTAAAAAGATATTCCGCACCAAGAATCCATGCTGAACTAAGAAATGTTTGTCAATGTGCATGGCTATCCTGGATGCAACCTGCCAGAATACATGGAAAGTAACCTTTTTATCGAAGGAGACAGTTCCTGGCCCACTGACCACTTAGGAAATTGCAGGTCTTGGCTGTGACTGGTCTTACCTAGCAGCGACAGTCAAATCTGCCTGGTCCAAACTGTACCCTGTCAGTCACAGATGGCTTGCACAGCACACGGGCAGGTTAACATAAAAAAAAGATGCATTTCATTTTATCCTTCAGCTATTTCACACAGGCCGTTATATGTTCCATAGCGCATAAAGGCTTGTTTGATCACTTCCAGCGCCTGGTATTTTTGTCTTCTGGTGCTTTCTCGCTCACTTCGTGTTGGACCCGCTTGGTGTCCCTGCGGATTCTGGGCGAAATACTGCGGTGTTTCAAACCAGACACTAACTCAGCCATGGGCTTAAATTAAGCGTGATGAGGAATAGCAGGGAGCGGTGGAGAGCGTGTATGTGTGTGTCAGAGGCATCAGAGTCAAAAGACTCTCTGCTAAATCCCTTTGGCCTTAGCAGGAAGAAAACAGCTTTTATATAGGCCTGCTGCAAATGCGGCGACTCGCTTCTGGGTACGGCGGCGAGATCGCCGCGATGGCAGAGAAGCCTTTGCGCTTAGATGTATGCGCTTGGCAGGCTGCATGGAAGTTCTACGGACTGAAGGACGGCTTGTTTCATTGAACCACCATTCATTAGCTCCTACTATTCTTGCACTGTTGGGTAAAAAAAAAAGAAAAACCTACCATCAACCACTGGATCCGTATTTAACTTCAGAGACATTTTATTTGTATTGGATCTGTGCACCACTTGTGTCATTATTATTATTATTTTGTGTGTCAAAAAGGGATGCGGTCAAGTGAAGCAAATTTTCCCCGCAGGTGGAATCAAACCAAGTATAGGATCCTTTGATTCTATGGTAACATAATTCATGTATGGTATTTCGAGGAGTTTAATAATAACTGAAACCAGTGCCGGACTGCCAAGTCAATGAGGCGGGGGCAGAGACTGCGAGGGATGTTGAATCAGCATCTCCTACAGGTGTGTTGGTGGGTTGCGGTCACTGCAGCGGATGTGTAATAAATGTGAAGCCAACTGTCTTGCACATCTGCCCCTTGTGGCTCACAGCCACTGACTGAGCATGCTCGGAGCATGCTCTCTGGGCTATGGGGGCGGGGCTTTCTCAGGGCATGTATTTCACATTTTAGATGTAAATTTTCCATACAAAACAATCTCCCTACGTCCTAGGATTTAAAAATGAATTGGGTCTGTTTTCTTTAAGCAACTAATTTTCTCGCATAACATAAAAAACACGTTAAAATATGAAATACATAAACATTTAAGACACGCCCATTCATATTGTGGTTTTGATTCGAAAACCAGTCTCTCGCTAGCTGGAATTATTTCTACAGTTATGCCGATTTCGAGAAGTTACACAACCGAGTAGTGATTTTAATCTGAAATGAGCATACGTCTGAGTAAGTAAAGGATACAAACTTAATTCACATTTATATACAGTAGTCCAGATGTGACCAGTGAATAAAAGATTCAGAATTAATTGCACAGAGAAGCATTGTGTCTGCATTTAGATGCCCGGGTCCTCGACAGGTAGCGAATTTCAAAGAGGGTCTTTGAAATGCTAAGAAACACATCGCTTATTTAAATAAGCTTCAGCAAACCAAGAGCTTGGGTTGAATTTAATGGCTGATTTCATCTCAGGTGCTTCAAAAAGCCAGAGCATCCAGGGATCTGCTAGACCATACCAGAAAAGTTCTTCCAGGATGACTGGATGGGGCAGTTAGCTACCCCGCTGCACATCTTGCTTGTGCTGCCTTAGCGCCTGTGAGAAGATGTGCTTGACCTGGTCCATCATGTCGCTGTAGTGCCTCAGGTCATCCTCCTTGGCCTGCTGCAGGCTCCTGAGTGCGGCCCTCAGCCTCTCGCAGTCCTCCTGCTGGGCGGCCAGCCTGCGGTGGTAGACGGACAGTCGCTCATCGTCCCGCTGCCTTGTCTTAAGGCTGGACTCTTATTCCCCCCAAACTCTCCCCATAACCGCCGTATAAATCCATAACACAAGTTATACCCATGGGGGCTCATTCTATGGGAAGAAGCACCTTGCAAAGTAATGGAATACAGTGGACTCACTTGGGACCTTAAGGCACTCACTGAAGCTAAAGAACAGCTACCCACCTTGCA
Source organism: Gnathonemus echidnorhynchus (assembly GCA_026776725.1). Lineage (NCBI taxonomy): Eukaryota > Metazoa > Chordata > Actinopteri > Osteoglossiformes > Mormyridae > Gnathonemus > Gnathonemus echidnorhynchus. Next base: position 3,370,299 of record JAODJU010000081.1, read on the forward strand.
CCATACGCAAGAAACTAATTCTTGCACTATTTTTCAGTGTTATCTATTGTATTTTATTACTAGCATTATGCGTGATTCTTGCACTGAATGAGCCTGCTACCTAATTTTGTTGTGCATGTACATAATGACCTTAAAATTGACTTTGACTGCAATAATTGTTGGTTATTTTCTGGGTTCTTGAGGATGCAGCTTAGTGACCCCCATCCCTGGGGGTGAAGCCTTTTCAGACACTGGAAGTCAGCCGGTTAAACACGCTCCAGCACGAAGCTGGGCTTCCGCCGCACTCACTTGGCATTCAGTTCCTCGAGCTGAACTTCTGCGGCGACGCCAGAGGGATTTTTTACGGGGCGGTCGACTTGACTGGGGGGGAGAGCAGTGCAGCTACTGGAGACTCCTGTGTGGGGAATATCATGGGCGTCAGCTGGGGGACACCCACCCTTCCCCTTCCCCCAGGCGGTGCCCGCCTCGCACCCATCCTGCCCCTCCTGCCGGCTCTCGGGCTGGCCCCCTTGCCCAGGTCCAGCCTGGCCTTCTCCAGCAGCTGCTCCAGTGTCACCGCCCTCCGACGTTCCGCCTGAAGCTTCTGCTCAGCCCCTGCGGCCTTCTGTGCGGCGGCCTGTTCCCTGTGAAGCCGAGCACGTCTGCCGTTAGCGGTCGACCGCATGCGAGTGAGCGGGAGAGACCCGTGACGGCAGAGGGCGCTCTCGCACCTGGCCTGCTGCACCTTCATCAGCTCCAGCAGCCGGTCCCGCTCCACGCCGGCCGCCTGGTACAGGGCCCGGTACTCGCTGCATTGGGCCTGCAGGGATGGCAGTTCGTCGGTACCGCAGCTGCGTAAACAGGAGATGCGGCCTGCGCGTTACACTGCGCTCCCGCGCCAGACAGTGCAGTGAAACTGACCGTAACAGAAGACCCTCTTTACTGCTTCAGACAGCAAAACTAATAACCATTTAAATATCTATCTGTAAATGACCTAAAGGCCACTGCGCTGTTTTAGGCAAAGAGCCAAGGTGGCCCACTGATGCCAGAGAGCGTGAATCTCGATGGGGGGGGCCTCACCCGGCTGTCAAACCACTTCTGGAAACAGGCCCCGTTTCTGCTGACCTCACCAGTCTGTGCCCGAGTTTGGAGGCCGTTCTGCAAGTTCAGGAAACATCCGATACATCAAGGAGACAAAGCCGAGATGCGTGCCAGCGACGCATTAAATGCAAGGGCCGAGGCTCCTTTCCTGTTATTTGCTAGGAGCAGTTCTGCAGCCGATGACGCCTTAAAGGCTGTGGGGCGCAGACACTTTTCATTTTGGACTGACGGCTTCCAAGTCCAACTAGGGAAATCTCCAGAGAAACAGATAAAGAGCCGGACATCTCTTATTAAAACCCCGTTCGTCTTGTACACAAGCTTCTGAAAAGTGCTATCCTGCAGTGGCAATTTTACAGCACTGTATACTTTTACATGCCTCCTACACTGCAGAAGGACACTGTGCCAGACAGTGGCATGCAGCTGCAATCCAGGTACAGAACAAGGCTGAATCATTCATGCTTTGTAACCCTTCCTCATGCAAAAGACTAGAAAGGAAAGACACACCAATTATGTACAGCTCTATGTGGCTCTGAAATGGAAGTTAACATCATCAACAGGCCGCATGTTTTCCTGTGACGTTTTAAGCTGGACTTTGTAACTCCTCTGTCTTGCTAAACAAGCAAAGTAATTAAACATAACTGTACAGAGAGCACTAACAGATAGTATCCGTGGTATGCCAAGAAAATACAACTTCTCTGTAAAGCTCAGTAATAGAAAACGTAGAAGATGATGTTCAGTGCATTATATTACTGTAAAAGGGTGTGACAGTACTATGATCGACAGCGCAAAGTATACCGTGCAGGGGACAATCTCTCCGCATTATCGCCCCTTGTAGTTGGAGGTCTAGAAGAACACTGGGCGACCTTCGAACTGGATTCCTCGTCATTATGTTTCTGCAACAAAGTATTTTTAAAAATTCCGTTAACGAAGCTCAAGTTCAGTCAGGTTCAGTAGTGGCCGTGGGTGGCTCAGCTTGCAAGGAAGCCATTTCTGAAATTAACGGTATAATTAATCTCTCCTCACCTTGAGGGAACGCAGCCTGATCTCCTCCTCCAGCTCCCTGACCTTGGCCTCCCGGTCGGCGACCTTCAGCTTGAGCTGCTCCACCAAGGGGCTCTGTGTCCGGGCCACGCTGCAGATCTGCTGACCCAACCTTTGCTTGGCCGCCTTGCTGTGCGGCTCGTCCTGGTTCAGCTGCCTCAGCGTCTCCTGCATCCTCCTTTGCTGTTTCTGTAAACGTTCGACGACACGGCATCCGGTGCGGTGAAAACAGAGCTCTGACGTGTTCCAGCTCTGTCCCCTTAAAGCCAAGCTTGCCCTGGCTGCGGCTTCCACAGAGCTTTCTGGTTAACACTGTCACACTCCATCTGCGACAGTTATTTCTCGTCACTGTTGCATGTCTAGGAGTGTAGCGCGGCGGTTCCGAGCTGAATCTCAGGACAGAAGCCTCTTTCTTTACTCGAGAGAAGGGAATAAACTCAGAGTCGTTTCAGTAAATCTCGTGTGACATAAATGGATGACACTGAAAGCTCAGAGTGCATAGCTACGGCTCCTCTGTATTAAAGCATTTCCCAAGAAAACAGATATTGTGCCGCATGGTCACAGAACAGGGACTAAATTAGCATGGGTAGGAGAACCTGCAAACCTCAGCCCCCTAAGACCAAGGAACCATGGAGATAACCAACACCGAGGAACCCAACAAAACATTCTGCCCTTTGGGAATTGTACTATTCTAAACAATAAGTGCTATGCAACAAAAGGCTGCTAGGACAGGTCTTCTCGAGTGCCACATGTAAGGTTCTTTCAACATCTTACCAGCAAGGCTTCCACCAGCTCGTCGTCGTGCTTGCCCTTGTCCAGGAGGCTGCTGACCTGGCTTCTCAGTGACTTCACCTCCACACTCAGAACTTTGATTCTGGCCTTGGATCCATCCAGCTTCATCTTCAGCTCCTCGTGGTCTCTGAGCAGCGCCTCGTGGTCCTTGGTGATCTTCTGTTAAGCCAAAACGAAACATCAAGAACAGGAAAACGATAAAAATATGTTTACTTCCAGGAGATAACACACCAGACTGAGCTGACCCTTCCTCCAGTGAGATAGGAGATTACCTCTAGAGCTTCTCGCCTCTCTTTTTCCAAGTTACGAAGATGACTGATGTTCTTGTCCTGCAGTATCTGGGTCCTCTGCAGTTTCCCCAGGCCCAGCATCTCCTCTTCCAGGCTGGGAGGGGACTGCTGCTTCTTCTGGCCTGGCTGGCCCAGCTGCTGTTCCAGCTCCCGTACCTGGGAGGCAACAACCTCTCGTTACCCAGACACCATCCATCGAGGTGCTATTCCAGCACAAACTGAATACGACTCTCAGAAAACATGTGTTCAAGTAAAGTATAAATCAACAGGTCTGCCTGGTCCTCTGGATGTGAGACTGTTTCTGCTTCTTCCTCATAGGTGACTCATCAATCTCAGATTGCCCAGTAGATTACAAGGTCAAAATGAAAACCCTGGGTCGAGGTCCTTTGGAGGCAAACCAGGTGGCACCAGCATATTCACGTCAACTCTGACCCAGTCCTCGTCAAAGGTAGCTCCAGAGGAGAACAACCACAATTAAAAGTCAAGTGAGGTGAATTCCTGGGTTCTCACCCTGTTCTGTAGGACCAGGATCTGCTGGGAACGTCCTCGCCAGCTGCCTGGGACACTCAGCAACTGCTGCAAGTTCACATCCTCACCCAGCTCGCTGCATAGAACCTGCACCACGCACACCTAACTGTTCTTTGGATCCGTTACCATAGCTACCATAGCTGTACACCATAGTTTTCACACTTTGAATTCTCTATCCAAATAGAATTAAAATTTACAAAAAAAAGACCTAATGGTTCCCAGGAAGAAGACATTATGAACTTCGCATATTTACACATACCTCTAATGCAATTTGTGAAGAGAAGATAAAGAACAAGAGCCTTACCTTATGAGCTATTTTCAGTTCCTGTTTCACTGCCTGGATCTGATTGCGATATTCGCTCATTTTAAAATTGGCGGCGGACAGCTTCTCCTGGAGTGCTTTGACTTCCAGATTTTCGATCTTCAGAAACAACACGGTAGGCAGAAGTGTCACACGAAGGCTGCCCAACCCTGACTCTCAACTCGTATTCCCCAGATCAACCCAGGTCCCGGAGGACCTCAGTCCAAACTGCTTGGCACTCAAGCTCAGCCCTTGTTTCATAGCACCAATTAATTCCAGGTGTAAATTGAGTACTAAATGTATTTCTTTTTTTTAATCCTTCCTGCCTCTGGCACAGGAAGACAAAGCAGGACAATCCTACCTTAAAGAGACACTTTTGTAGTGTTTTAGACTTCAGGAGGGCTGGTTTAGCATCAATCCTTCAGGATTACTCTCTTTCCAGTGGTACTATTTGCTCTGCTTCACTGTATCACAGTTTCACTTTTTCAGAAAATCAGTTTAACCCACAGTCCTGTTGTCTAATGTTTTATAATACGCATCTCAAAGGGTTACCACATGTTCCTCTGTTGACTGCTGTCCAGGCATCTTCTGTTCCATCTTTCCATTCCCAGGAGTGAGGCTGAGCGACAGAACAGCCTGTAGCTGTGGAGACACATTTAGCACATTAACAGAATTCAATATACAAAATAGTATAAAATGCCTTTATTGTTATTGTACACAGCGGGTGCAACTAAATTCTCCATTCTTTTCCTTCCAGAGATAGACAGAATATTAATATTATAATACTAATAATATTATAATATTACACATTTAAAAATATTTAGTATAATAAATACAATATAATGGATATAATATATCATATTAATAATGGATGTGAACATATTATAGATAAATATACTTCATATAATATGCATATATTCAGAAAATCTGTGGTCGTTTGGATGTGAAAAACAACATAACAAAAGGTGAGAATTAATCATATATCATGTACTACTGCAGCGAGCCCATCACTGCTTCTGCATGACACTGAAATCCTTTCTTGTGCAGGGTAAGTCATGCTGACGTGGACACCAGCCTCTTTCTCCAGCTCCTTGATCCTGTTGTTCGCTCGCTTCACTTTGGTCTTCTCTTGCTCAGCTTCAGCAGTCAGCTCCCGGTTCCTCTTGGACAGTTCCACGATTTTAGTGGCGGCCAGGTTGCCGGCTATACCAGACACGCCTGGGAAGAAAACAACCAGAATATGTTACATCAATAGCAATATAGTGCATCTAATTGCATGTGCAATTTTGCAAGCTTACATGCATCAAATAACAATTTTGTGCAAATAGCCCCGAAAGTGTTCATTCTACAGGACAAAAGCAGAGTCAATGAGATGCTACAAATGAAAACGTCAGATAGATGAGGAGTCTGTTAAACTTGCTGGCTTGTTCTTCACGTTGCACGCGGGACCCTGTCACGCACCGGCTAACGCCAGCCGCTCCTCTTCCCTCTTCCTTTTCAAGTGCTTGATTTCAAAGTCTTTCTCACTCAGCAGCTTGCGAAGACGTCCGCTCTCGTCGCAGGCCTCCCTCAGCCGCTCCTGCAGCCGCTCGTTCGTGTCCTCCAGCAGCCTAAGCGGGGGGGGGGTACGAATGAAGCGAATAAGTTCCGAGCGGAGGCAGCCACGCAGATGCTAACTGAACAGTTCAAGGCAGGAACCAAGCCAGGGCCACAGAGAAGAAAATAAAGTAAGATTCACAGTCAGGTGTAGATTTTACAGGAATCTCATGGATACTAAAGAGCACAAATGTAAATGATTATATGTTTTCTGTGTAGGAATTACCTACTCCTATCAAATTATTTAGAATCTCGCCAACGCTAATATTACTACCATTTAGCCATATTTCTTAATAGCTGATGCAATAGTACACAGAAATAACACTTAAATAAAAAAACTCTACTCTCAGAATGCAGAATTACTTTTCTTTCATATCCTTCTACATTCTTACATCCAACTTTTCAGACGTTGAAACAATGGGCAAATACAGCTTTTAGGAATTATCTTTAAAAGCACAATTTTTGCATTTAGCAAGATTTCACTGACAAATCAACAAAACAATAATTAAAATTGAAATTAAACTCTACATCTGCGATTGCTTGTCCACCTTTTATTCAGTCCATCAGCCTCTCTGTCCATCTCTGATGGCTTCAGGTCACCTTGGTTGATAGAGGATTCCTCTTTGTAGCCATCAGAGACCTTGTCCTGTCTCCTCGCCAGCCTCTTCTCCAGATGTTGCTGCAGCCTCTTCTCTTGCTGCTGCTGCAGAGCCTGGAACTGCAGCTTCAGCGTCGCCATCATCTTCTCCTCATCGCCGTCTGCGACCGCATCTCCCTCCGATAGAGAGTGCCCTAGTGACATGGACTCCATCTGCCCCACGGGATTCTAAGCGAGAAAAACATAACGGCAGCCTGTCTCAAAACCAGTACGATTTTAAAACCGTACTGCAATTTTTGCACAATTATGCACAATTATGCTACAAATTTTGAACCCTTCCAAATTTAAAATTTGCCTACGATTGTCTACTAAAAAAAAGTTATCCTTTAATAAAATGTAAATGAACCTATAACCATTTTATGTTGAGAAAAACAGCAGACAACCTTAGTAATCAATAATTACATGAGAAGTATTTAAGGATCAGTGAGTCAAGTTTGATCTGATTTTCACAAATTTGCTTTGGATGTGTTGAAAGATAATGATCCATGCAGACATCGATGCCTGATAGATCTTCATAAAGTAAATATAGACAACTGATATTTTATATAAAACAGGATGTGTTTCAAACTGTGATAGCAGTGAAAGTTTATAAGACAATTCCTTGTTTTATTTGGATTATGGTTAAGCGACACGTATAATATTGTTATCCAACTGACATGTCACCTGGACTATGAATATTGTAATATCTTCTTGAGCATCTTTCTTTCTTTTTTTTTTTTACTATTTATGACAACGATTACAATGCTACTACTGTTGCATGTATCATTATATAAACTTTATCAAAGCACAGTATTGACTAAATTATTCCTCTATTGATTAAATAATATTGATTCATTAATTACAATAGCTATTCCGGAAGCTCGTTTGATTTTTACTGATCAGCACCAAAACGGTGTATCGAAGCAGGCAAACCATCAACAAAAAACTGATGAGTCAATAAGAAACATATTAAAAATGTGGAAACTGTCAGCCTCACCCGACTATTATACGTCCCAGTTTGAAAAGTAGACTATCAATATGTTTCTTGAGTTTATATTAACCAAACAATATAATAAATCAAACATATGAATTGGGTAAACAACTATTTAATGCACAAACTATTACTTTTGTACGCGAATCGTCAACAGGATACAGACGCTATCCGTTGCCATAGCAACACAGACGGCGCCCCCGGCTCACAAAACGGGATAATACGTCACTTCCACGTGATGCAGCACACGAACCGATCTCGCGATGAAATACTTCGCGTGCAAGTTGTCGTTCCGATTTGAAGAGTCACGGCACCTCAGGGCCGGGGTTTCCCTTCTTACCATAAGTTCCGCACTGTATCCTTGTATGTACGCATGTGTTAACCTAATTTGTATTTTCTACAACTTCCTTGTTAGATCAGGTGATAACCGGTAATAACTTTTCCACTGCACGGTAATTACATTGCATTTGTAACACTGCAAAACTGCTCATTATTAGTCGCCTGCAATCTGAAATAATATTAGGCCCGGTAATGAATGTTATATTCCAGAGGATTTTCAGACTGTGGTTGGTTTAAAACATATGGTGGCGTCACATTTTCGGTCTGAACCAAGTTTCAGTATTTCAGTTACAAAACTTAGTACTCTTTTTCAAATATCACATGTCTGCATTAAATTCATAGTTCCTGGTAAAGATACTGATAAGTGTTAAAGTGAATAAATGAACTATATACAGTTGACATAGTATACTGTATACAGTATCATAACTAAAATGTTGTAATATTGGGTGATGAATCAGGATTCGTTTTCTACCTTTAATTTAGCTAATTATGCAAGTGTATTAAAACTTTGTGATACTGCAGGCACAAAAATACTGTTTCTTGAATTATTTAACATTTGCAGACACTTCCATTAATGTACAAATCAAAGACCATACAAAATGTTAAAAATAAGTTTTATTTGCAGTTAAAAACACTCAAGTGATCCACTTTAATACATTTTACAGTTTTATAAAGAGAATAAATTGCCCTCCAGTTGTTGCACTGGATTTTTAACTGTTTTCCCGTCTCGTAAAACCCACCTGATAATGAACTAAACATTTCTCACCGCAGAACCGACACACACACACACACACAATTATACTACAAATGGTATTCTTTTAAGTCTCAAGAAAAATGATGTCATGCTCCTGCTTTCTTATTAGATAAAAAAGTGTAAAATCCTGGTTTATCCAAACTGAACTTTGGTTCAGTATGATCATTGGCTGCTGGGGATCACCATCTGCACAAAACATTTCCATACCCCCTGTAATGGATAGCCATCTGAAATAGCGGACAATGATTTATATACCCTGGCAGATGGGGGAAATTTATATATAATGTGAAAATTTAAATGATATATATAAATTTTGATTCTATATGACGGCATCATTTACACAGCAGCACATTTGATACTCAGTAAGCATTCTGGTATAAATGGACATGAAATGTATGAAATGGGTTTAAACATGTGTTGGGTTGTAACATGTTACAATGTATCACATCAAGTACTTTTAATTATTTGTTTTATCACCTCAAATATTATACAAGGTACTGCAAGAACGGAGAATGGGTCATTATTCTCTTTATAAAACAACTACCTTTCATAAATAAGCTATACTGCTATTCAGCTGACTAATCCTGTTTCAATACATAATTTGCTACATTTCATCTTTACATACTTGTAAAATTTAATTAGTTATGCGATGTATGTATATGCATTACAGTAATGTCCTCTAACAAAATAATTATTTGTCCAGGTGTGCTTTTCCTTGCTGACTTGGTTTTGCAAAGTACTCTCTGCACATTGAGTAAACAACTCCTGTAAAAAGAGAAAAGGGGTGAAAAAGTGACGTTAGCTATAGCAACTCACCATCGATCTTACCATCATATACAGCTTTTCGGTTTTTTAACATACTGAGGAAATGCAGTTACTGGCTGTTTCTGCAGTAGCATAAGGTGATAAGTTATAACAGATCTTCACTGACATCCGACCTACTATGACTGCAGCTCATCAAATGAGGGATTTTTACTTTAACATTGTGTAATAAATGTGCCAATTTTCATTCATTTCAGTAAAAAGGCTGCATATTGCCCATGCGTGGATGACACTGCATTAAAATGCATTCACTATAACCCCATTCTGAGGCCACACCACAGGGGGGGTGGGGGGGTCAGGATCTTACCAAGGGTCATTGCTCCTACTACAAATCCCTGAGCGGCTACCCGCATGTGGATGAGGTGCACAGACATCTTCGTGTTCCCTCTGGTCTTCAGCCTGTAGAGGCCGTAGGCCACGATTGATGCAAACCCTGCCATCCCTGATGTACAGGGGAGGAAAACAGATTTCTTTATATGATAAATACTAATTGTCCCACCCAAAGCCAAAATCAAGCCTAATAATAACATTATAGGTACATAATGTACGTGCATACAAACCTATGGGGACAAACGGGCTCTCCTTCGCCTTTCTCAGAAACTTTGACTCTGACTCATCGTAGGTGTCAATGGCAGACATGGTGACTAATAAAAGACAATCATTGGTATATTACCGAAAATTAAACTGGCACATTTCCGCATAGTAGCACACAATTAAAATGTTAGCAGACATCCGTGAGCATACGCCAAGCAACATTCCAGTTCAGGATGGGAAGATGAAAGTTTACATTACATTCATGATACATTACATTTATTATGGTTTACACGGCATTTATGTTTACTTAATTGACGGTTATTCTCAATTACAAAAACTGCGATACAGCTGAAAATACAACCAGTTAATACATGCATATAAAACTATTACTGTTGGTATATAATAAGTGAATGTTATTTAGGAGCTTAATAGCCTAACGGAAATTGGGTGATGAAATAACTCATATCAACACCCACGTATTTCCTTATTAATGATGAATATAGAGAGACATTAGAAATATAAAACACATGGTCTAAGTAAATTCTAATAATCTCATTTATCACAAAAACCGATGGCATACGTTCCGGATAACAGGAAAATGAACTTGTCATCGTATTAAGTCACCTACAGCTTAGAGGAACCGCCGGCAGCGAAGGTCAAGCGCAAAACCGGATAGATCGCAAGCAAAATATGATTTATGTGAAACTGATTTATGTGATTAACACCCTGACCTAAGTCACTATCTGTATTTGAACAATGTCCAGCAGTGTATGAACTATATTCATACGAACATGGTATATGTATAATATGAATCAGATTTAAATAAATACATGACTAAACCCACGTATACTACCTGTTTTACATTAAGAAGTAAAATACACAAAACGAAGGGGAATCTTACCTCTTATTATAGTACGAGTAAAGTCGGCTTTCCACACGATTTCACGGGCAATGATGAAACTACGCCGGTAAATTACCTCCTTCGTCTTCTGTACCGAAAGTAACTCACATGCAACTTCCTTTTGCGTCATAATGACGTAAATGTTATGTCATTCTAATGTACTGCAGCTTCACGTCTGACTCTGTCAATAACGCCCATTTAAAATTTAATATTTCAGTAAACGATTGCTTACTATTCTTACATATAATACCGTTCATATTCTTACATATTCATACCGTTCTATTGCATACTTTAATGTGTTTGTTTCAAACAGAGGAATAATGCCCAGAACACCATTTCCCAGAATGCAACAAGGTTGTGGAGCACGTGGTTTACGGGATCGTGATTGGGGAAAAATGCCCAGACATACGCGTTGCAAGAATATCACAATCCTTTTTTTTCCTTCCCATTTTCGTCGTATGTATATTACATTTTATTTTGTAACATTTGTTCACTGTTGTAACTGCACATTTTAGGTTGTAAATGTGGACCTGCTACGCTTTGGATACCAAAATTTACTGGCTCCTAGAGGGAGGGAAAAAAGTCACATGATGTAACGTGATGGAAGCATGAAAGTTAGATCCGTGTGCGTCAGATTTAAATCGTTGTTTGAACTCTAAACTGTTTCGACAATTATGCAGCGCAGTTTAAGTTTTTTCCCAGGGTTGATAATCTGTGGCTCAGCAGATAACGTAGTCATCCGACAAACTTAAGAGGAATTAATTTTATTTACCCCAAGGGCTACTTGCTTCAGTCCGACTACCTTGTCTACTGCAGTGTTATGCAAGGCGTTTTCCCGTATTTATTTGCCAAATCAAACCATATCGAACCATAGTTTCCTCCCACCAGGGCCGTAGCCAGCTATGATGGAGGTCACCGAGGTCCGGTTTATTTTTTGAGATCTAAAAATAAAATTTGAAGCTAAATATTTACCCGAATAAAAATGGATTAGGCTAACTATATGAGTCACATAATCAATTAATATAAAAAATTAAACAGCTTACGAAGGGGATGATGCCAATAACTGCACTGCACGCGCCTTAACTTTGATGTGGCTCAGTTTAACCGCACTGCACGCGGCTTAACTGTGTATGTGACTCAGTGTAATTTAGCAGGTTTCTTGACATAAGTAAGTAACGGGTGTCGTGTACCCCCCACTGATATTAATGAACTGAATAAATGGGGGGAAAATGGACATAAGATTGTCTACCCCTTGATTAGATGACTGATTGGTTGAAATAATGTTTTTGTTATGGCAGGCCGCCACGGAGAAGTATTACCTGCGGAAACACTGCACTGTATGTATCCCGGATCACTATCCGGTTTAGAGTGTATATTACTTCACTATAATTTCAAATATCTCTTTAATTATTCTGACTAGATTCCAATTAATTTCAGAATAACGAGTGGATTAAAACTGCAATACGTATTTTTGCCACTAGGTGGGAAAAAATATGAAATGCCAGCGGGTCCTGGAACATGAGAAGGAATTTCCGATGTTTTCGAAAGTTCTGCAGTCCACCCATAACAGACCTAGTGGGGGCAGGGGCGCCGTAAGGCGGGGGAAAGTTAGGATGATTCCAAGGGCCCCTGAGTGACAGGGGGCCTAGAAAATTTGGAAAATAACTGGATTGGTCTGGACTGGGGGGCCCAATATGATATGCCGTCATGGGGCCCAAAATCTCTAGCAACACCCCTGACTGTTAGAATTCGACCACGTTGTAACAGAGTTGTTGTAAAGAGTCCACAATTATTTGGGCAGCAGGGAGAATGATGTCATTAAACTTTCTGGTTATTAGTTAACCTTTCCCAAAAGTCACCAAGTTTCAACAGAAACACATGCTAATTTTTAAAAATTTTAAAAAGTGCTTGGGGTCAAATTGATTCCACTCTGTACAAGGGTTAAATACATCATTCCAGCAGCCTGACTTTCTAAAGTCCCTTTCACTTGACAAGTGACAGTAGGGGTTTTTCATGTACAGTTGCGTTTCAACCACTTTGTCACTTTTTTGTTTTCAGCTCACACCAAATCCCCCCCCCCCCCCCCACAAGAGTTCAGCCTTCAGCCTGTGGTTACCATTAGCATCCACAGGTGGCTAATCGGCCGACTAACTTCTCGTGTTTTGTATACAGGCATCCCAGAGAGACTCAGCCCGCTGTGGAGCGGCCGGCTGCTAAACTGCTCCCAGTGCGTTTTCCTGCAGGAGGCGGAGCAGCAGACCACCCTGAACAGAGTCTTGTTTTACGGTCAGACAAAGTCTCTCCTTATGACTTCAACAACCACTGAATCTTCAGTGATTGTTCCCATTGTCATTACTATTGTTTGTGAATACAACAACAACGATGATGAAGGTGATGATGATGATGATGATTATGATGATGATGATGTGATGTGATGTGATGTGATGATGATGTGATGTGATGATGATGATGATGTGATGTGATGATGATGATGATATGATGATATGATGGTGATGATGTGGTGATGATGGTGATAATGATGTGATGATGATGATGTGATGATGATGTGATGTGATGTGATGATGATGATGATGTGATGATGATGATGATGATGTGATGATGATGGTGATGATGATGTGATGATGATGATGTGATGATGATGGTGATGATGATGATGTGATGATGATCATGTGATGATGATGACGTGTGCCAAGGCTCCAGAGGTGCTGGCTGACCCTAAGGTCTCCCCACTAGTGCATTACTTTGGACAAAAGCATCTACTAAATAAATAAAAGTAAATGTGAATTTGAACAACGGTGTCAAACCAAACTGTGTGGCAGTATCTGCCTCCGTTTCTCCGCCTGATATGTCCATCTTCTGTGTCCAGCTCGCAGTGCTTCTGTCAGCATGGAAATGATCAAAGAATTTCAAATGAAGGTGTCCTGCCTCGGAATGAGGAACGTTTTTGTCCTGCCACAAGAAAAAGGTTAGATTCGTCTTATAGCAGAACCTGTCAAAAGTGGGTTCAGGTGAAAGGTTCATACACGGCTTACTTTTTGACAGCTGTTTAAATAGATGCATATATCAGTCGCCCAAAGGTGAAGGAGGAAATGAGCCAGAAGTGTTCTTTTTCAGAATATTGTCAACTTGACGAAATGGCATAAATCGTATTTTCCGATCCTGGAACAGGGTAAGATGGACGAGTCTTTATTCGTATGATAACATTACTTAGTATCTCATTGCTCTTCCCTCTTGTGACCTCTCCTCCACAACTGCCTCACTCTTATACCTGGTCGATTGATCAATGATGTTTAATTACTATAATCGTTAATTTTCTACCTGTACATTTTTTCCAGATGTTTCACAAAAAAGAGCTAAAGGGAAGATCTGTACTAAAGCAGTGTATTTAAATCTCAATGCAAAGTCTTTAAGTGTAAAACAAATTGTTAAAAAAATAAATGATCAATAGTTTTGAATGGCTGAATAACGCTTTTGTATCTCTGAATTTTAATACAGACACCTTAGTAGTGTTGTCTAATATTGTGCTGCCCCCCCCCCCCATTTGGCCCTCAGATCAGCCTCAGTTCACCACAGCATGGACTCCACAAGGTGTGTTGAGAATGGATGTTTTTCTGTCCAATTCTCCCTCCAGTTCAAAGTTCAAAGTTTTATTTGTCACATGCACAGTTACACTCGATACACTGTGCAATGAAATGCAGTATTGCCTATTGTGCAGGGGACATAAGTATGAGAGACATACATAAATATAAACATATAAAGAGATAAGACACTGGACATAAGAAAACAAGTAATAATCATGCATATCCATAGTGTGCAATTTGCATAATTCTAAGAATAAATAAGTATTTACTGATGTAAATTGTAGATGTCTAAGTTGAGTAGGCAGGAATGTCAGTAGCTCAGGTCCTAAACACTGCCTTCATTAAGGTTCCATATCACCTGGGAAAATAAGCACTTCCTCCTCCTCTCCATGCTGACCTTCTGGCCAGTGGTAGCGTTTCCCTGACCTCAGCACAGAGCAGGGACCGTTGCTGGGCTGGCTGGGATCTCTAATGATCTCTCACACGCAGTCCATCTCTCAGCTGTCTCGAGCCTTAAAAATCCTTTTTAAATTAAACCTGCCTCTTGCCCTCATTTACACCCATTCAGGCAAAATCAAACAATGATTCATCTTGGTTTCAGGGAATCAGTAGGTATCTCTAATGTTCCACACGACAAAATGCAAAAATAAACAACTATACACTGTCTGTCCAGTACAGAGTCACAGAGAAGGGGCACGAGTCTGTCCCAGGAGGCAATGGGGGGGGGGGGGGGGGACACC
>JAODJU010000081.1:3419654-3430698 GCA_026776725.1 Gnathonemus echidnorhynchus
ACTGATTACCCCCCCCCCCCCCCCTTGTATGTAGGATTCAGAATCCCATCCCCTCCTCCCAATAACTAATTAAATAAACCATTTATAACAGTTTTCACCCAATGACAGATTACTGCTACTTACTGTCAGAGTTTAAGCGGTTCTGAAGAGTGTCAGTGACACTAAATACTCATTCTTTCTCTACACACAGACAGTCAGAAATTAAAACAAAAATTTACCAGAGATTCCTTAGCCTTTCATGGATGATCTACTGTCTGGGACCTTGAAAATGACAACTAACGGCAGCTTGGGTGTGAATTAAACTTAGCTGATTTGCGATTCACAATACTGATGGCGATTTTTGCACTGTTTTCTGTTTCCTAGGAAAATAGGGAGGGATGTTTGACAAGTCAAAGTATTTCTACCCCACAGGAAAACGAATCACATACATATAAGGTTATTATTGCAGTTCCATTATATTTAAATTAATGACCCCTAATAAAGGTTTGGCAAGTTAAATGGTACAAGAGCTACTGGACCACTATCCTCAGATGCTAAATGCTCTCGGTTATAAAAGATACAGACATACAATTATTATGGAACATCTGTCAGATTTACTGTTATAGATTGACTGTGGCAAACGAAATAAAAACATCAATACAAAGTGTCACATTTTAATAGACTCATATCCCGAACAATACGCATTGGATTGGTAATCATATTGATTTGGAATTCTGTGGTGTGACATGGTTATGATATGGTGGTATTAGATTAAAATGTAAAGAAAAGGAACTGATATTAAAAAAGGGCAGGTTCTGCAATGTTCATGAAAATTACAACCGTGCATTGATATGCATATCATGATAACGCAACGATATGATTCTCTGGAGTTTAACTCACATTTTCACGTGGCAGCCCTCAGGCCTTAATTTCTGTGACGTACTGTACGCTGAGCTGCCAAATGTCGTGATCCACAAAAACAAAAGGGAGAGAAACGACTGTAGGTTTGGCCCGTAGGCCCCACACACACAGTGCACACTCAATCTAGTGAAACGTAGAGCGTGGACCTGGCTGATATACGCCTTCTGTGTGAGCAGATGGGCTACCGCTTCAGGAACTCTTGTGTCTAACGCAGAGTGTCCATCAAGCGCTCTTCTTCAATGAAACAATGACGAAGGGGCCACTTAGCACCAGCCGTGAACCCATTCCGGCTTCCACAAGTGACGCTTTTCAGCAGCGTCATAAGGAAATCAACATGGAGTGTTTTTACCATTTATGAGAGCGGGGGACATCTTCCACCATCAAAGACAGACCTGTCTTGAAGAAGAGGGGGGGAAGAAAGAGACAGACCATCTATCTTGGCCCTTACTTTATTTCCTTTCCGTCATTAACGAGGCAAGGGTGGGGGGGGGGGACGTCTGAAATTTGCCTTGAGAGCATCTCAGAGCTTTCACCCAACAACTCGATAGCACTGATGAATCACTACCTGGAAAGACCGGCATCTGTTTCTTATAAATTCCTTTTTTTTTACCTTCTGTGGGCATGGCACGAGCGAAAAAGGCATGGCTGACTTGTGAAGCTCCTTAGCCGCGTGTCAGATGACATGCACACCCTCTGTTTCAAAAGTCATTTATCGTAAGTCTCAACAGGTAGGAGCTATTAGCCTGAGTGCTTCTAGTGGCTGCAAGGCGAGAATTCTTGCAGAAATAGTCGCTAATACTTGACCTTCAGCTGGAAGTCTGATGCAGAGGCTTGTGAAAGCCCATTGCGACGAGACTGTTGATCCTAGATTAGGACATCGAACGTGTGGAAATGGGATAGCAGCTGATGCAAGACTGAAATGCTGAGTGGACTTTTTATTGATCTCTGGCACGTTTTGATTACTTGCATATGAATAGTTACAAATATACTTCTTGAAACATTAAACACTATGTGATTTACAATTTGTTGCGATGAGTTATATTGTAATCCATGTAATCTTATGCAAATATCTATTATTTACATATTTCATGACTTAAGGGACAAAAGTGGATTGCAGAATTATCTATTCTTGTTCATGCTATCAAGCTTATTTTGCAGCGTTAATTGCATTGGGTTCAAGGATCTACGTTTTCTAAACTCTGCCATGGCCGTCACTCTTATGTTACAAGCATGTCACCCTGTTGGATGATTTGGATATTTATGTTTTTAAACGAATCACAATTCTCCACATGTTGCACTATATATTGAAATATATGCAAATGCCCCAATATTATTGCAGGGATCTAAACCCTGTAAACTTTCTTTTATCCTACTTCTGTTTTGTAAATACCACACTGGCTTGAGCATAAGACAGTATTTTTTTCCCCTCAAAAAAATGACATCTAAAAACTGGGGTTGTCTTTTATTGGAGGACTGGAATTTAAATGTCATTATACACATACAACAGCAGATGGCGTAACTTCTCTGCCTCTCCGCCATTAAACTTCAAACATAATCGAGAGAATCAATGTCGTTTTAGCATGAACAGTGATCACCGTTTCCCCAAGGCGATCTTACTCGTTTATTATGATCCCACCCCGTTGTCCTCCATTAGCTGACATGATCCAACGTTGTGGCATTACTCAGCAGTTACTGCCATACTTTGCATCACTCCATGCATATTTCTAAATAGTGTGAAATATGTGTATTTATATTAGTAAATGTTGCAACTGTGTAATGTTTGCTGTGGAATTTGTATGTTTTGTTAGCGTGCGACCATGAGTGTCATGGAAATCGATGACTTCCATATCTGTGCTGCTACTGTATTAAACTTGTAGTGGTTGTTAGTAAAGATAGTAACCTTCATTTTAACAGCTGTCATGTCATTTATTAAAATAACTAAACCACTTGCCACAATACGTTTTTTGTGCTTTATTTGGGTCTACCGCATGTAAAATATTGTGCGCCCTCTAGTGTTATGGAGTTTGTAATACTGATTTTCTATCCTTTCCCGCCCTAAGTAGTACGTGTGTTTGTTGGAATGTTTACTGTTTAATACATGTATTGTAAAGAGATTGTTTGTGGTTGCTTATTAATAGTTTTTCCAAAAATAGTTACCAAAAAAGTGAGGGGTCACTGTACAGTTGTGGCCATCTAAAATGGTATATTTAGTGGCTATGTTTATATGAGACATCCTCAGTTTTCTCATAGCTTTTCTTTGTTTTAAAAATGCTGATGGTATAAATTCTAATATATAAAGCTACTTTCTTACTGCCGAAAGCTCTCTTGCTCATAAACCTGTGCTGAGATCTAGTACTTAGGGAAGTAAAGCCCACGCTTTTCAATGCAGATAAATTTTGACAGCTGATGGCCACAGTTAGCCAATAACATAGGGCAGCTTTCCCAGAATTTAAATTTTCCAAAAACAGGGAAAGTCCATACCAAGTCACATGCGTGTTTGGGATTTTGGGATTTTGTACACTTCAACATAAGTCACATAGCAGTTTTGGATTTCATAAATCTACGTAATGAAGTAAATAAAAATGCAGACAATTAGCAGAACTGCCATATTATCTCGGGGCAATACGCCGGCCTGGGTGAACTTCTTGAAGCCTCCCTTATGTCTCTTCTCAGTTTCCAGAATTAACCCAGACTTGTGTCATGGCTGATGAGCCGGATTCCAGGGTGAAGTTGACATCAGCTTGTGGGCTTGAGCTCCTACTGTACATAAAAACACCGGCAGGGCAAACGCTGACGTGAGGACCCTTGCAGCCCATGAGCTGCCCTTTCGGTCTCCCCGGCGCTCCAGGATTTTTGAGGCGGCGTTTGGCTGTTAGATGCTGGTTGCTTGCCGGGTATATTGCATCACTCTGTGCCTGGAGTGGCACGCTGGACTGACAGGCCACACTCGGCCTGTTACAGTATATAACCCTGTGGGCTCGATCCGCTTCAGTTGACTTGTCTTCAGAGATGAACATGGAACTGGCACCAGCAGTGCTGAGAATTCAGTACTGCATCTCTCTGTTGGACCAGACGTGTTTCGGAATGCGAACAAGGGCATCCAAAAAATAATTATGCTATCATTTAGTTTCATGCTAGCAAATGGCACAGGGTTAGTAGGGTGCCTTGTGTCTCGTGTTGGGGCCTGTTTGACAGTGTTGTAGGGGACCCACCCAAGACACCAGACAGGACGTCTCACATGGCGGTCGTATATCTCCACCAATCTCTTCCTTCTTATGCTCCAGTCCTCTAATTGATTGTATAACAATGTCACAGAGAAAATGCCAGAATCCCTGTCCTTCAAGAGAGCTGTCTTTCCTAAATTTACATTCACATTTCACACTCCAGGGTGTTTAAGAAAGAAATGAGAGTCAACAAATAAACCCTGGAATCAGTGAGACTTCTGCTGAAAGGGGTTTTAGCCCATAAAAGGGGCTTAACACAAGATAAAATCACACATGGCATTATAGCACAAACTGCCAAAATTGTTTGACATTCTTTATGCTCATTAATATACACGAATGATCATTTTCATTCTCATGCATTGTCTTTTTGGTAAAAATGTTACGTAACTTTAAGTATTCTAAAAGTTATATGAAATGGATCAGCTCACTTCAGCCTCAGAAGGTGTAAAGAGGGATTTTTTAGCAAAACAACCTGTTTTTTCATACTGAAGTTCTGATACACCTTATCTGATTGGCATACCGTATTTTCTGATCGCGTAGCAGTTTAGACACGTTGCAAACCTCAAAATGTCTAGCTAAAACAAATGTTCGTCTGTGGACTATGTAGCATTTCTCTGATATTTTTTGGCTTTTTTAATGTAAATGTATCTTTGAAAGAATTTGATTTCTTTTATGTGGAAATAGTGGAGAAAAGTAGAAAAGTAATGTCACAGTTTGATTATAAATTTTGGGATAGATATACAGTATAGACAGTTTGTTTGATTCGTTGTTTCTTGCATGGTTGATTTGCTACATTTCTAGAGGAGCAAAATCTATTTTTAAAAGGGACAAATTGCAGCTCTAGATCACTGACATAGACTTGGCCTTCCGCTCATCTCATCTGCATGAAGCCTTCACTCCTACCCCAGCTCTACAAGAGGCGTGATATAGACGAGTGTATTACATGAGAATGCATATACGATTAGGTGGGGGAGTTCGCATGTGAGTTCAGAGCAGTGGTGGTGGGGGGGGGGTGTTCATGCCTGATGAGAAATCGTCACTGTAAACACTGCAGCAGCAGTTGTGCTCCAGTGCACAGCCTGGCAAGGGACCCAGACTCTTTGGGACGGAACATGTAAATATTTTGACACGCAATATGACGGAGCGTACCTGTTGAGTTCACACTAGCAGAACGGCTCTCCCCAGTCACGGTTCTCTCCTGCCCTTCCTCCGCGTCTTCCTCCCCACCCCCCTCAAAGAAATGCACGGGCTCTGAGCGCAGGACAGTATTTTATTATCCACCTGAAACCTGCAGTCACTCCACACAAGAGGGATTTTTGGTTTTTATCCCCGGCCTAGAGCTCTGGGTCTGTTTCAAGGTGAACGGTCCCTGTGGGTGTGCGTGTGCGTGTGCATGTGTGTGTGTGCATGCATACATTACCGTCGCCGGGGTGAACAAGCAGGGCCAGGAGCCCCTGAAAATCCCGAGCAGCCGTCCTGTAACTTTACAGCAGGCCGTCGACCGAAGGAAGCCCATGGTTACAGACAGCGGGACTGCTGTCGCCAAACAGGATCGCCGGTCTGGAACGCGTCTGAATTCTGTGTCCAACCATCTTCACATCTGACCTCCCAGTTGTGGTCAGTCTCCTGGAGGATCCCTCCCCCACCAGTGTTTCTTCTGCTCCCTTCCTGGGCAGAAAAATCACTATAATAGAAACCAGACCTGATGCAGAATGCGAGGCATCTGCTGAAGGGAGAGGACTTCTCGGCGAGAGGGGGGACGGAGGACAGCCGCAGCCCGCTCGCTGGCTGGTGGAGGCACTCCAGCTCACTTGACCGGCCTCTGACGCCATGCAGCTAGCAGGGGGCCACTACTCCGAAAGCGGGGAGACCTAAGGACACGGCGGCGAGGATGTGGAGGGGGCTGAGGCTGAGGAGACCGACTGCGACCCTGCACCGTGAGTCTCGAGCGCTTCTTCCCTCTTGACTTTTCCCGAAAACCTGCAGCCAGTCCTTCGGACGGACAGAAGTCTATATCCCGTTCAGCAAGCATCTAATTGAAGACATTCTAGTACTTCTGAAGACCTCCATATTGAATTTCCTTACTTTGTTGCTGAGATTAGAGTTCTGAAACGTCCCCTTGTTTTGGCTCCAAAAAAATCATTCATTTATAAACTTCTTTCTGTATGTTTTTGACTTGTTAGAAAAAAAATATTTGAACTTGAGGTGAATCTAGGCTTAGTTATGCTGTTTTACTAAAATTAAAACTACAAAAATCTTTAATCTGATTTTTTTTCGGGGAATATTCAGTGAATACTGTTGATTCTTAGGCTGTCTCAAAGTACATACTTCGGAGTTCATTTGCAAGTTGTTTTTTTAGATGAAATGTATTTTAGACAAACTTACTAATCATATCTGCTATCATTTAGATAAAATACATAACCTGTTTGGCGCTATTTGAAGTACATATATTTTTATAAACACCACATTTAATGGGAAATGCCCACTTAATGGTCTGTAGTGTACGGCAAATCTTCAACCTTACCTGGGACGTCCAGCAAAGAAAGAAAACTCATTCTTTAAAAAGAGTCATTCTTTAATCGGACTTCACTATCAGCTGTTTTATATATACAGTCTATTTTCCAAGAACATCAAACATGTAATAGTGAAATAATTTAATGCTAAACTGCTCATTCCATACATCTCACTTTTAAAATTATTTAGAGGTATAGTGTCTAAATGAAATGGTCAGCCGCTGGACATGTTAATATATTTTCTTAATTAAAGGAAAAACTTTTATTTAAATACATATTACTTGGCAGGTTTTCAAGTGTCCGGAAGAGTTTGGCTTCCTTGTCATGTTGTAAAGATCACAGGATTTCAAAACTAATATTTTGACTGCTGCATATTTAGCCCCCTGACCTTGACTAAGATACCCAGCTGGCAGATGGATGGATGGATGGGTGGAAGAATGTTTAACTACTTTAAAAGGGGACAGTTTGCAGTCCGTTATTAAAGTTTTATGTTTGGGCGATTTGTTGAAAAATAGTTTTCCTTTGATGCTGCCTAACCTGAAAGGTGATATTCTGTGTGGCAGATCTGTTGAATATTTTGCATGCATATTTGGAGGGGAGATCAGATACTAACCCCAATGAAACACAGAATGAAATGTTTGCTGTTTACTTTTCCGCAGATAACTTACTTTTCTTTTTACAGTCAGGGGGGATAGAGTATCACAAAGTATGTAAAAAGAGGCAGCTTCCTTCATCACACACAACATCGTACAAGCGGTGAAGATTGCTGTGTAACATTTATGACGGGGAACTCAAGGGATCTGTGGAATGATTTATAGCATGGCAATGTCTGTAACCATGGTGACTGTTTGCGTGAGAGAAATTAGGATTGCAAACACATCCATTCATGTCGCAATGTGTGAATTTTAAAAACCCATCATTAGAGTCACAAAACAGACGCTTCTTTTGCACAACACTAACATAAACAGCACTTGCTGTGCTGAAAAATAAACCACAATAGTCGTAAAGTGCATAAAATGCTTGCGTGGGATGTGACAGCCTATAAGCTTCATTGTGACATCACTGAGTCATTTGGCCGTTTCGGCCCTTGTTGTGAGACAGTCCTTTGTTGCGAGGCATTTTTCAGTTCAGTGTGATGCAATTCTGATTTTTATGTGACACTAATTGGTCCAAAAATGCAATTTTGGAACAGTGTTCTCTGTTCCATCTTAATATTTCAGTTCTCTACAGTAGCAAATTCAATTGAATGCTGTACATTCCGAGACATTTCTAATTAATGAATGAAGTAAGCGAATAATCTTTGAACCTCTTGTTGCCTCTGTGTCTCTGATCTAACTGGCTTTCATTTTGGCTATTTGACATTCCTCTTGGATATTATTCTAGGCTCTATGAGCGCCTGGACTTTTTAGAACTGTGACAAGGTTCCGCCACTTTTCAAGTAGGAAGCTCACAGGACACTAATGGAACTGGCTGGAAGATCCTGTCGGATGAAAAGAACAAGGCTGGTTACTGGCTCACTGCCAAGAGATCTGGTGCAGCGGTGTCTGCTTCTGATGGAACTGACACCCCTTCTCGCGGCTGCGGGGAATCCCTTTGACACGCTCCAGCGTACGCACTTATTGCCCTCACTTACGCCCTTATCGCCCTCACTCATGCGGTACCGTGAGTCACATGACACGTGTGCTTTGCAAGGAATAATTATCTTTTTGGTTACTCAGACTTCCCAAGGGAGGAGAAATTTTAAAATTGGGGAAAAAAAACAAAAATAAAAATGCCGACAAACCAAAAAAAGAGAGGATTTTTGTTCCCGTTGTATCCTTCTGATTAGAAAATGATGATCACGGCTCTATGCTTCTCATTAATTCCTGGGGGGAAGGTTTTGCATAAATACGAGCCAGAAAAATAAGGACTTTATTTATCGTTAATGTGCCGTACGAGACAGAAAAGGAAACGCTTGTTCGGTGACCTTAACTAGAGCATGACCATGACCCCTCCATCCTATTTAACCAACTTTTCTGAATTTGTAAAGGCCAGAAGACTGCTCTGTTTATACCCAAAGCCTAGTTTCTATAAACGAAGAATCGCTAGGGAGCCTCGCCGGGGCTCCGCACAGTGTATGCACATGTCGCCCTAGTGCAATTAAAGCCTGGGAAGGTTTTACAAACATTTGTGCTGCAGAGAAACATGGGAGATGTGGGGCTGGAGGAATGACATCACCCTCAGGCCCCGTAACATGCATGGGAGACACTGCATGACAGACATCGGCCATGTTGTTTACTTGCTTTCGTTCCGGCACTATGGTGTATATGACTCAGCAGGTTAGACCAGTTCGCCGGTTATCAGAAGGTCGCGGGTTCACATCCCAGGGTTGGATTCCTGGGATTTTATTTGTCACATGCAGGCTACACAATCAGACTAACTTGCAGTGAAATGTAAGGTGGTAATCTCTGCTAAAATAACATTATGATAAAAATTGTAATAGTAATAAAAACATAGAAAGTAACAATATAATAATCACGTAATAAATGAGGCGCAGTAAAAAACAGAAATACGAAAAACCAGAGATGTGCAACATGGTTACATTGTGGCAGAGTGAAGGGCCATCTCACCCTGTTTTTTCAACTGTATGTTGTTTTTCATAGAAATGTCAGCTATGTAAATACAATGTAATATTCACTATATGGACAAAATCATTGGGACGCCTTGCCATTGCACCTACAGAAGCCTATGACGTCCCATTCTAAATCCATAGGCATCAATATGGAGTTGGTCTCCCCTTTGCAGCGATAACAGCTGCCATTCTTCTGGGAAGGCTTTCCATAAGATTTTGGAGTTTGTCTGTGGGAATTTTTGACCATTCGTCCAGAAGAGCATTTGTGAGGTCAGGCACTGATGTTGGACATGAAAGCCTGACTCACAATCTCCATTCAAGTTTATCCCTAAGGTGCTCAGTGGGGTTGAGGTCAGGACTCTGCAGGCCAGTCAAGTTCCTCCACACCGAACTCACCCAACCACGTCTTTACAGATCTTGCTTTATAGACCGATGCATCCAACACTTGGCATTGCGCTTGGTGATGTGAGGCTTGCGTGCAGCTGCTCGGCCATGGAAGCCCATTCCACGAAGCTCCCAGTGCACAGGTTTTGTGCTGGAGTTAATGCCAGGGGAAGCTTGGAACTCTGCTATTATTGAGTGAACAGAGCGTTGGCGACATTTACGCACTCTGTGCCTCAGCACCCGGCGACTCCGCTCTGTTACTTTACGTGGAGTTTCTGTTTTTCCTAAATGCTTCCAATTTGCAATAATCCCACTAACCGTTGACCGTGGAATATCTATCAAGGGAAGAAGTTTCACCAACTGTCATTTTGCAAAGGTGGCATCGTATGACCACGCTTGAATTCACTGAGCTCTTCAGAACTAACTCGTTCTTTCAGAAATGTTTGTGAACCTGACTACATGGCTGGGTGCTTGATTTTACACACCTGTGGCAATGGGCCTGAATGAAACAATGAATTCAGTGAATAAGAGGCGTGTGCCAATACTTTTGTCCTTGTAGTGTGACTGTAACTTGTATTTCTGTAAGTGTGACCCTGCTCTATATCACACTGTCCCTGAAACCAATGGGGGGAGCAGACCCTTAAAGCAGCCTTCTGGGAAGGTTTAGGTCGAGCATTTAGTAAGATCATTGTTTTTGTTACAGCTCACCGGCAAAGGACCTGGGAAGACTCCGCAAAATAAACAGCGGCATGAAATGTTTTGATGAGAAATGGGACCAGCTTCGTTAATCATGAGTGAAAAGTCAGTGGCTTAAATAAGTCTGGTTTTTAACTCATGACAAGGTCACTGGCACCGTTTCTGTCTTGCTTCTAATTATAGACCTTAATGAATTTAAGTGCTCGTATATTACAGATAAAAATGTAATAGGGAAGCAGGGAAGTTCAGGTGGGTAGAACAAGGTAAGGACAGGTGGCTCTACTGTGTCTTCTGTCCATCTTGCATTGCCACTACGAGGTTGTACTGTGTTAAACAGTAATGGAAACCTGCTTATTAATATTGCCTATTCTTGTACCATGGAATATGGTACTTATTTCAGTGAAGCTTCCGCATGCTTGTTTAGCTTTCGTAGGAGATATTTCAGTCATTTATACAGCTGGATATTAAACATCCTCCTGAAGAGGGCAGATCGGAAATTTAAACACTCGGGATGAGTGGAATTGGCCTAGCATTGCCTGCCGCTCTTCCCTGTAAAACAATTTCAGTTATTTAGTTTGCTATGTTTATTCTTATTATAACAATTAAATGAGATTAACATAATACTATTAGTGCATGCTAGCATTAATAATAAGCATTTAAGTGTGTGAAGGGGTTACTGTGATTTAATTTCTGGGCATTACTGTGATTTAATTTCT
>JAODJU010000081.1:3430798-3449235 GCA_026776725.1 Gnathonemus echidnorhynchus
GAGCGTGAGTGTGAAGGGATTACTGTGATTTAATTTCTGAGCGTGAGTGTGAAGGGGTTACTGTGATTTAATTTCTGAGCGTGACTGTGAAGGGGTTACTGTAATTTAATTTCTGGGCATTACTGTGATTTAATTTCTGAGCGTGAGTGTGAAGGGATTACTGTGATTTAATTTCTGAGCGTGAGTGTGAAGGGGTTACTGTGATTTAATTTCTGGGCATTACTGTGATTTAATTTCTGAGGGTGAGTGTGAAGGGGTTACTGTGATATAATTTCTGAGCGTGATTGTGAAGGGGTTACTCTGATTTAATTTCTGGGCATTACTGTGATTTAATTTCTGAGCATGAGTGTGAAGGGATTACTGTGATTTAATTTCTGAGGGTGAGTGTGAAGGGGTTACTGTGATTTAATTTCTGGGCATTACTGTGATTTAATTTCTGAGGGTGAGTGTGAAGGGGTTACTGTGATTTAATTTCTGAGCAAGTCATTGCCAGGGAGGTAATGCTTGAGTAAGAATGATTCTAATTAGTGAGTCTGTTCTCATCTCAACGCTGCAAGGAATGCATGCTGAGAGCTTAATTGGATTATTATTATCTGGTGCCTGAATACCCTTCAGAAATCTACGGCGGAAGATAATTCTGTACACTTGCTCCAAATACACCTTTTTTGTTTGTATTAGAACTAAAAATACTATTAGAATATACATTTTAATCATATTTATTGCATTTTGAAAATAAACATAGATGATATATAGAAGACAAAAAAATATTTTTTATCATCCATCCACCCATCCATCCATCTTCTAACACTTGCCCTGGTCTCTGGAGCCCTTCCCTGGCAGGACAGAGCACAAGGCCAGGTTACACCCTGGACAAGATACCTGTCCAATGCAAAGCAATTTAGAGACAGCAGTTTAGAGATCTTTTTGGACTGTATAGGAAGGAACCGAACTCCCCAAATGGGACCCCACAATAACACAGGCATGATATACAGACTTCACAAGCACAGCACAAGGACTGGGATACAAGTTCAAGTTCAAGTTACTTTATTGGTACTGGAAGGTAAATTTTGTTTGCAGTACAACATACAACACAGTCCAACATACAGACCACTAACCACTGAAGCACCATAACACCTAGTATGCAACCATAACACCTAGTAGTATACCTTTCTGAAATATAAAGCAAGTTCTTCTAAGCCAGAGCTTATCTACATCTATCATGAAGAAAGTGTCATTCAAATGGCTGGCTGAGTTACAGTAAGCGTCTTTCCTGTCGTTAATGAGTCCCACATTCTTCTCTTCCTCAGGTCTTATCTGAACAGTCCCTATGTCCAACATGAGCTGGAGTTTTCTCACACGCCTCCTGGAAGAGATCCACAACCACTCCACTTTCGTGGGGAAGGTGTGGCTCACGGTGCTCATCGTCTTCCGCATCGTGCTGACGGCCGTGGGGGGCGAGTCCATCTACTCGGACGAGCAGTCCAAGTTCACGTGCAACACAAAGCAGCCGGGTTGCGACAACGTCTGCTACGACGCATTCGCCCCGCTCTCGCACGTCCGTTTCTGGGTCTTCCAGATCATCATGATTTCCACCCCGTCTGTCATGTACTTGGGCTACGCCATCCACAAGATCGCCCGCGTCTCCGAGGATGAGCGCCGGAGACCGCGGCGCTCGCGCAAGAAGCCCCCCGCCGTCAAGTGGAACGCCAACCGCTCCATGGAAGAGGGGCTCGAGGAGGATGAAGACGAGGAGGAGCCCATGATCTATGAAGATGCCCTCGAGGTACAGGAGCCTAAACCCGACCTTGCCGTGTTTACCAGCCGGGACCAGCAGAGACATGATGGCCGACGCAAGATCAGGCAAGAGGGCTTGATGAAGACCTATGTGCTTCAGCTCCTTGCCCGTGCCGTCTTCGAAGTTGGCTTCCTTGTTGGCCAATACCTGCTGTATGGTTTCCGGGTAAACCCTTCATACATCTGCAACCGCGTTCCCTGTCCCCACAATGTGGACTGTTTCATCTCTCGGCCCACAGAGAAGACCATCTTCCTCCTCATCATGTATGTGGTCAGCTGCCTCTGTCTGCTGCTCAACGTCTGCGAGATGGCCCACCTGGGCATCGGCTCGTTCCAGGACATGCTCTGCAAACGAAGGAACAAGGGCACCCGGACCTCCTTCAACTACCCCTACACCCGGAACATTCCGGCTTCCCCCCCAGGTTACAACCTAGTGGTGAAGGCAGACAAGTCTGACGCGGTCCCCAACGGCCTCATCGGTCATGAGCAGAACCTCGCCAATGCGGCACAGCAGCAGCCGTGCACCAGCCCGGATGAAAACATCCCCTCAGAGTTGGCCAGTCTCCATAGGCACCTCCGTGTGGCGCAAGAACAACTGGACATGGCATTCCAGACCTACAACAGCAAGGGCCAGCCACAGCCCTCCAGGACCAGCAGCCCTACCTCAGGGGGCACCATGGCAGAGCAAAACCGCGTCAACATGGCGCAGGAAAAACAAGGAGCCAGGCCCAAATCCAGCACAGAAAAAACAGGGACGGTTGTAAAAAACGGAAAGACATCTGTATGGATTTAAAACTGCTCAGCATTCAGATTGATTACGATTCAGTTACGTTCTCTGTGTTATTTAAGTTTCTTATGAGTCATTCTTTGATAGGACTCGCATGCCTGTGATAAAGGATTAAAAGATACTTTCACTTTCCCTTTCAGTTGAGCTAAGCAGTTCTTAACTGAATCTCTTTTGAACCAGCTCTCCCCAACTAATCAGAAACAAAGCAGTGCTTTGTCCTGTTACCAGAGGTAAGAAACCTGTGATCAAAGTTGAGAAGTGGATGAAAGAAAGGGAAAGATACTGTATGCTAGGCTTTCTGCAAGGTACCATCAGGAATTAGGCCTGCAAATTCCTCAGCGCTGTTGCAGTTCATGTTTGCCCGGAGCAGAGGGGTTGAGATGGCTCAGAAGATGTTCGGATGAAATATTTATGGAAACTTGGCACTGACATAAATATATTGTATGTAAACCTTGGGGCAGCAGGCGTTACACGTACTGGCCACAAAGAAAATAACCACAAATCCAAGGGGCTTAATTGTTCAAGGCCTTGTCAAGATTCCTGTGTCTCTTCTTTGGGTGATATAAATTATTCAGAACAATGGATACTTCACAGCTCCTCTTGTTTCTTTTTTCAAACTTTGTCCTGGTTTAATTGCAAATTTTTCAGGCCTTGAAAATGAAAACTCAGACGTTTTCTGGAATGGTCAATCGTAAATTTCAGCATATATTGTGTCTTAGTCATATTTTGTCTTCTCTGTGCAGAAAAAGAGCTCAGACTAGCTTCTTCCTTCAGCCTTGTTGTGGACCAACTTGTGTGTAAGTGCCAGTATTATAATTCATCAATCATACAGCCCTTTGATTTAAAAAATCTTTCTATATAATCTGTAAATTATTTGACTGACATACAGTATTAAGTATTAAATGAATTGTAATCTGTGTTGCTAATTTATGGAATCTATACCTATACAGATGTACTAGGCCAGTTGTTAATTGAATTGTTGACAGAAATGTTCATGCACTTGAAAAGTCTATGCACTCTGTTTTAGCCAAAGAGGGGAGAACATTTGATTGACTCTTCACTATTTATGCTGTGAGTGCTCACTACTAAGCAGTAAGAAGCCGAAGATTTTTAATAAATGATCCAGTGACCACTCTGAAACTAAACTCAAGACAGGAATCAGAAATAACCAAGTACAGTAGATAGATTTGCAACATTCAGAGAACAAAAAATAACCCCGTGCCAATTTGCTAATAACAAAGCAGCTTGACATTTCCAGTACAAATGTCCTTCCAGAGGTTGTAATTTTTATTATTTTCACATGGAAATGACTGGAGGAAACGAGCAACACCAGGGAGATGAACATGGTTCCCAAAATGTTATGTTTTTGGTACAGGTTAACTTAATACAGCTCCTTCAAAAGGCCTGCTTTGAAAACAAAGACATTGTGAGTTAATATTGATGGAAAGACAAAAGGAACTTTGTGGTAATTTCGCAGCAAACTCCGAGGGAAATGCGAGGTTTTTGACATTTACCCCATTAATGACTGAGGATGCGTAGCTTTCAAATTAAGAGTCTCAGCTGGTATATGAGCTCACTCTCGTGCTTCATTCTTAGGAATACATCTTCATTGTAACATTTGAAACTGTAATATGGATTTATTTAATTGTTTTATCTTACTGTATGTGAATACATGTTAAACTGAAAGTGTTTGACTTGGTTGTATTTTGATGGACTTGTTTGACATGCGTAGTTTTTTTTTCCGTAATAATTATACTGTGATTAAATAAAAGCAATAATTCTTCTAATAAACATATAGGGTTAAATATTCTTATATTTTTTTTAGCATATGACACGTATTTGAGTAGCTGAGACTTACCCCTGCTGCTATAATGGGTGGTTATTGTAAGAGACCAAAGGTTCAACTGGTACCAGCAGGAAAAGTTTCAGGCCATGGTGAGCATAGACTGCATGCAGGCGCCATACTCATTCGTGGAAAACGTGTATTTTTCTAAGCATTTTTTCATTAATGGTGCAGCAGCATTTATAGTATAAGATACCGATTGAGGAGCAACATTTAAGCCTACATTGATTCATTTAGCAGGCAAAATGGAGTCTGAGGCAGGCTATACTTCACAGCACTGGCTAATTTGTGTTCCCAGACTATAACATTATGCCTACAAAGCATGTCATGAGTTCTCATAAAGTAAAAGACAATATCACAGGGCCTTAAACTTAGCAATGATAGGATTCCTTATCTCTGTGTACGTGTCACAGTACTGCGAAAAGAACAGTTTCTCTTAGAGGGACAGTATATTTGTACATTTTGCATCTCTAGTTTTCTGCTATGGAAAATCGATTTGTACTACAGCAACTATTTTAACTATCTTTGGCTCTTTGTAATCTAGACTAGGAACAACAAAGCACCATAGAGACATTCACAATTAAATAGTCGGAAGCAGATTATTTAGCTCCAGCACTGTGCCTTACCCAGTATTACAATTGTAGATATTCAACTGAAACATATTTACGGACATTGAAAGTTCACGATGAGTTTATCTATGCATTGATAGTGATTTGCTAATCACCCAGCAGCATATATCATTAAAATATTCAACGTCCTGAAGAAAACAATTAGCTTTTGTGTTGATTTACGGAGTTTTTTTTTCTTTTCAATATGAAATGTATTCCCACATTTAAGTAGGATGGTAAATAATAAATTGCTAATATAAGATCATTTCATCTTCTGATGTCTGAATAAAACGTGTGTGGTCACCTTGTTTTCTGTTTGTAAATATAGCACTTTCTTTGTCTGATCTGTATTTAAAATTGCAAACTTTGATTAAAACAGTAATAATGTAGTCATTGTATGGAATTTTTTGTCTAGTGACCAAATAACTAGTGACTATATTTAAATTTAATTTGTTACTGGAAGTACTTGAATTATTAAAATAACTTGGACTTCTGAAAAGAAGTTAAAAATTCACTCACTTTGATCCTAAATATAAATTAGGCATATCATCTTCATTTAGTTTTTTCCTGCAATTACTCCATCGTCATCATTGTTGGTATCCAAGTGAAAACATTGCAATAATTTGTAAATAAGTACTTTGTTTTATTATGTGTCCATGCAGCGGTAGCTACTGGATCCCTGTTGTTTTTTTATATATTTCTTAAAAATTATGGTTAATATGCATATCTTTCTACTTTATGAATAGGTATGTTCGTGCTATGTTCTGGTTGAAGCAACTGTACAAATAAACTTTGAAAGCTGAAACTGAATTCTCAGCGGTCATTCATTCCAGATGCAACACATTTACCTTTCATTTTGTGATGAGTACCATAGTCAAGCGTATCAAGAACGTTTCTGCAGAAGGTAAAGGTTTTTATTGGCTTTCTTTCTGATTCATGAATATCTTAATCCTTCCGTCTCCCATCGTCGATTTTCCGGTAGATGACCCAGGAGTTTATCCCGGGAATGAGACACAAAGCATCTCTGGCTGGATTGTCAGTCTATCACAGGACACCCACTTATACGCACTGAACAGTGACATAAGCTTTTTATTATGAGTCACAGTACAAGATATTTTTTTTGGGGGGGGGGAAACTGTGACTCTTCGCAGTTTAATGTTTCTGGTGTACCGTGCATCCGTGTATCTTTGCGAAATATCCTTAAGGTATACAAGATGAACTTTTATAGCCTTAAAGATTGGATACATCAAGCGAGACAGGTTTGCCAGCCGGGTGAAGAATATATATACAGTATATATATATATATATATATATGGTTTATGATGCAATGTAATATGCTTTGATAATTTAAACTAATAGATGAATAGTCCACTGATACTCCCCACGAAGGGACCCATCGACTCTCCATGGGGCCCCTGTGCGACTGTTCCAGCCTTACTGACGATAGTTATAAAGTTACTGAACCACTGTGCCACCCCACTGTCTATTGGCCTGTTTACTATATTGACAGGGTATCGGTCTTCCTTCTGACCATAAATTTGAGGACAATACCACAATAAAAAAAAGGCTGCTTTAGTACTGTGCCGCAGGAAAGATCATCTTTTGAAACTTCAATATTTTAGAGTCGATGTTCAAAGTCTATACGCCTACACAGCCTGCAAACAGTGAAGGGCAACTTCACAAATTAAATTAAGAATTCTTCCGAGAAAATTTTCCACTGGGTCTGGCCAACTGCATGTCAGGGTCTTAAACTTGAGCTGAAGGCTACTGGTCTGAATTATAATTCAGTGCAAACAAAACCTTAAGTGAAGGAAAACTAATGGCAAATACATAAGGATTTGTGTGCTACTCCTGCATATTCTTGTGGATGTTAAGCTGATTTTGTTAGTCTGTCCCTGTGACTGTCATAGACAGAGTTAATTATAGAGTAGATTCAGTTGTACACTGTAACCAGGGTCCGGTCCTTAAAATTGTCATATTGAAGCAGATTTAATTTAATTAAATGCAGGACCACTGGATATTACTGGAAGAGCTGCAGGCAAACAAAAAGTTATTTGAAGAGTAATGTTTTTCTAGCCATGAACTTGAAGCAACCTTGCTGTTGGCTTTGCACTTAAAATGCCTTTGCATAACTGTTATGACTTTGTGCGAATGAATTGCTCTAATCAAAATGAACACAGATTGGCTCTATGCAGAAGACTAATATCATGCTGATCCACAGGTAGTAACAGATAAGGTATGTAACAAAAAGGCTGTATACAACTACAGCAAGAAACATTATATGCAGTGAATTATTTGCCAAGAGATGCATACTTTACTATGGATGTTTCGCATTTGATACTAGATGGCTTATATGTGTTTGCTGTTTGTGGGAATGTGGTTTTATTTATGCCTTAAGCCTGCCTCCATCCAGGGCTATAAACCAGTGTTTCTTAATCTGGTCCTCGGGGACCCGCAGACAGTACACGTTTTTGCTCCCTCCCAGCTCCCGGTGCCTGTGGACTGTCTGGACAGGGAGCTCAGAGGGAGCAAAAACATGGAGCCGGGGTTTGCTGCCCCGTGTACAACCATCTGCCATTATACTTCACAAATAAAAATAAAACGCTGGCTATTAAAAGGTTGCATGTTTCACATTAGGTTGCGCTGGTCATTTTAGCCTTATAATGTTTTATAAACATTAAGGGAGTGTTATGGGTCAATGGATCACCGATTTTACAGCTCAGGATTTAAAGTAGGGCCGTCCATAATTCTTCCTCCGGGACGATAGAGGGCAGCACGCACCGATTTACATATCACAGGTTTTCCTAAGAAGAAGTAGAAGTTTACTGCCGAGCATTTCGGAGATGGTGGTGTGTGATATGGCTGTTGTTTTCTGCTAAACCTTTAAGAGATCTTGTACTGATCATGTCAGAATTCCCCCCTGCATAATACTAGCCTTTAAAAGAGGCGTTTGCATTCCCGATATGGTTTATAACATGGTGGGATTGCCGGTTTTCAGGCTCGTTTTGAAAACGAACCTCGGCTCGGCACACGCTGCAGTCGGCTGGTTCGGGCTGTGCCGGTGGGGGAGACCGGGTCCGAGCGATCGCAGGCGAGTGCACGGTGAGGCGAGCCGTGGTAAGCTGGTGTGTTACGAGCTGCAGCACAGGGCCCTGCTAAAGGTGCAAGGACAGGACACTGCAGCCTTCCTGCAAGGTCTCATGACGAATGACATCCATCTGCTGACACAAGCCGGACAGGGAGCCCTGTATGCGCATATGCTCAATGTCCAGGGACGGACTCTTTTTGATATAATGTTATACAGGTGGGTGCATATGAAACGATGCAAACCATTTATATATATTTGTGCATATATGGATAGGAATGCGTACAGGCGTATGCATCTGGTGTTCTGTTTAGTGTTAGTTTAGTTCCGTGTGAAAAAGTTCATTATCTTGGTTTTATGTGCTTTTTAAATATTTAAGGTATATGAGCATTTTAATTAATTTTTAGGATGTGTTCAGTATAAATAAACTCGTTGATGTTGAAGTCGCTGGTCATTTTTGTTTTTCGGCAAACGGCCATAAGCAGTTTTGTAGATAAATTGATTTTGGTAGAAGTGCTCGTTTTGTTACACATATATATGTTCGTCACAGTTTGAAGGAAAGACAAGGCACGGAAACCAGTGTTTTATTGGAGTGTGACAGCACGCTGAGCGAGTCCGTCCAGAGACACCTGAAGATGTACAAGATCCGTCGTAAGGTGACCATCAGCGCCTGCGCACAGCTGGGTCTGTGGGCTGTGCTGCCGCAGCATAGAGAGGGGGGTTCGGAGGATGTAAGGCCGGAGCTGGCATCCCCAGAGAACGCACTGGTGTTTCAGCGGGACCCCCGAACAGAAGCCATGGGGTGGAGGCTGGTTGTGGATCGGGAAGTGAGCCCTTTGGAAGTGATGAAATCCTGCCAGCGGGGGGAGCCAGAGGAATACCACAGACATCGCTACGCCATAGGTATAACGCTTCAACAGCTCACAAGTGTGTGACGTAATTTAATTCAGTTATTTATCAAATACCCCCAGGGGAATTATAATTATCTGTAACTCCACTCTGCTAAGTAGATAAACGTTGACCAGGGAGTATTAAGCTTTTATACATTTTTATAAAGATTGGTGCCACAAGAAGAGGACTTCCTTGTTGTCGCATAATTTATCCCATGCAAAGTTTTCCTTACTTCTGGAAAAAAAAGTTATTTTTTTAAATGTCAGGATTACCGTACAAAAAGACACAACCTGAATTAAAAAGGATGCAGGCTTTTATTCATATTTCTGCTTCATCGTGCATTGAACCAAGTGTCTAAAATTTGTGCCACAATGAACACACAGTTCTAACAGCAGGGGCCAGGAGGAAGAATTCCAAGCCGCGATTGAGCAAATATTTAAAGTGACCTGTCACTCATGAGACTGTACAGAGGCGGAAGGTGCATGGTTCTGACTTCAAACAGAACTGCTTCTGAACTGCATTACTGGTCTCACCGTTTACGTTATTAGACCCAGGTGTTTAAACCTGTATTTCTCACCACTGGAGTAAGTTCACTGTTATATAAAACTTGCATGCATGCTTAAGGTTAGGGAATTAATATTGCAAAGAGAAGTGCCTTTTTCCCCTCCTAGTTAATCAGCGTTTTGCATCAATTTAGTGTGCGAGGGGATTCCCATAATTCCCATAATCCTCTCTGTCCCATAACAACATCCAGGCAACATACTTTGTACCACATATAGACAAAAAATACTCTCCACCAAGAGACATTCACTATTTTTATTACATTTGGAAAGTGTTACTATTACTCTGCTCTGCATTGGAATTGGCTGCTGGTGTCCCTGGTTGTTTTGTTGTGAGTGTTTAGTTTGAATATTTCTGATTATAATTTTAAGACATGACAAACTTAATTAGTGCCTGTTTGACTATATATTTCAGCCTTTTATCAGTGTGGCTCTGAAGGGAGTCGCCTGCCTTCCATACACCCACTGTCTCCTGTGATAAACATAGTATCACCGGGACTTTTTACAGATAAGGGGTGGGAGGAGGGGGGTCACGGGGAACAGTGACCTAACGGGCCGCCCCTGCCTTTTTGATGGCCCCCCCTGCCTTTTTGATGGCCCCCCCCAGCCTTTTTGATTCCCTCCCTGCCTTTTTGAATTCCCCCCCTCTGCCTTTTTGATGGCCCCCCTCTGCCTTTTTGATGGCCCCCTCTGTCTTCTCGTGTACTCAGGTGTCCCGGAGGGTGCGAAGGACCTTCCGCCCGGATCGCCCCTCCCGCTGGAGGCCAACCTGGTCTACATGCGGGGAATCAGCTTTGCCAAGGGCTGCTACATCGGCCAGGAGCTGACGGCCAGGACCCACCACACGGGCGTGGTGAGGAAGCGACTCATGCCCGTCCGCCTGACTGCGGCCGACGGCCGGAGCCCGCCAGAGGGGGCGCCGTTGGTCACGCAGTCTGGCAAGCCGGCTGGCAAACATCAGAGCAGCCTGGGCGACCGAGGCCTAAGCCTGGTCCGGCTGGCACACGCCAAGGAGCCCCTCGTGTTTAAGTCTCCCGACGACACCCTTGTGACCCTGGAGGCCTCTGTGCCGGACTGGTGGCCAAAGGACAGGAAGGACACGTTTTAACCGCTAAAAACACACCATGCAGTAACCAAAGTGACATCAGACTTTGTTCATAGTGTTTTTAATCTCTCCCCTCTGCTTCCATCCCCCAGCTAGTTCAGATACTTTTGGGGGAATTAAGTAATACTATTTTACAGTAATGAGAATAAAAATGAACATTATCTTTTGAATTTGCAGTTATTTCTGGCATCCGATTTTCCTGGCTGGCATCCCAACTTTAATGTTTAGTCGTATCTCGCTGTTTGATGCTTGGTATTTTTGTGTTCCAGTATTACCAGATTATTTCTTTGACAAATTAACCTTTGTGTGTGTGTTTTTTTTTTTTTTTTAAGGTAGTAAAACTAATAATTGTACTGTGAAAATCCGCCTTGTGGTCAACTGGTGAACTGCAGGCTAGGACCTCAATGCCTGCATTTGAGATCTGGATTCGGCACTAATGTGAGATTGAACAGGCAAGTCATTTTAAAATAAGCCTGGTTGCACATTTATGACAAAGTGGCGCATTTCTAATACTTTAGGTTTTTATTGTAAAGCTAGTACTGTAATATCACATGACTTTTCGTGCACTTCATGTGATTTAACATACTAGCAGAAACGGCTTGTGTTTCTGATGCTGGGATTGGTGGCATGACATCGGAACCATTGAGGAAAAAGCAGACCTGATTGTAAAGCTCTGTTCCTGGCCTATGAAGACGCATGGGATGTAACCCTGTACCACCCTGGGTCACAGCACGGTCCGCATCGCCTCCCTGATCTGCTGCAGTAGGGTATCAGGTCTCGTGCTTAGTGAGCTGGGCTCCAGCCTCTTGAAATCCTCGTCGTTCAGCATGCATTCCAGGGTCTGGGCCACCCGCTGCAGGTCGAAGATGGCATGCTGGGGTCCCAGTGTGGCCAGTGCCGCTGAGACGGGTCGGGGGCACTTGGGACCAGAGCTCCCCGAGCAGGAACTCAGGTAGGACAGACGGTTGTCGGCGATGACCTTCAGGAACGCGGCAAACTCTTTGTAGTCGATGCCAGTACAGGATTTCATGATTACCTGTAAAGAAATGGCCATTAATTAAAAAACTTTAGAAAAACTTTTTAACTAACCATCTTTGAAGAATAATATTCAGTGTGGGTCAGCATGTTAAGACACTATGCCTGCGATCAGAAGGTCGTTGGTCATATCCCAGAATCAGAGCTGCTTTTACGATAAATTGCTGTTTTAAATAATTGCTGTTATTTAAACTAAAGGCAAATACTGTAGTTTTCCAGCTGAATGATATGCTGGTGTTTAGGGATGCACTGATATGTATCGGCCAAATATCGTTATCGCCCGATATTTGCCTTGTTGTCTACCATCGGCCATCGGTAAATTAACCCCCTGCAGTGGCTGATATTTACGTGTGGTGTCGCATCAATTTTGAGCTGGGTAAACGTTGCCCAATCTGGCAACATTTGTAGCACCGACCTGCAGATTTGGAGGAGATCCAATAGATGGCATTAGAGGGAAATGGGTAGCTTTGCACGTATGTGATTTGTTTGCAAATACGTGAAAGAAAATGTCGGCCGTGTGGGAGTATTTCACTCTTGGAAAAGATCAGCAATATGTAGTTTAATACGTGTTCCAGTGATATCTCAAGAGGTACTAAAAGTAGGAATTCTAATACAACAAATCTCATCTGCCAATTGAAAAGCAGACGTAGAAGCATACAATGATTTCCTAGAAGCCGATAAAAAACAGGGAAATGAAAGAGTGCAAACCACCACTACTGAGATTCCATCGATAACCACAGGCATTTGAGAAATTAAAAAAAAATCCCCGCAGACAGCAGCAAAGCTAAAGGGATCACTAACAAGGTGATGGAGTTTATCACATTGGAAGACCAGCTTTTCTCTGTTGTGGAGAACACAGGGCTTCGAAGCCTAATGGTAGAAAAGTAGATTTTATATGATGGAAAGTCTTCCAGAACAAAAGCATGCACTTGCTACATATGGCGCTGACTACGACCTCCCCGCAAACCCAGCAATGGGAACTAGTTGAAAACTTTATCACACTCTTCTCCCCGTTTGAACAACTGACAAGAGAAGTCAGCCTGTCAGAGGCGTCAGCAGCTGACGTGATCCCCTCCGTCGGGGCGCTGAGACGTCTTTTAAACAAGGAGTCTGACAAAAACCATGGTGTTAAAACAACAAAGACCACGTTATTAGAGGCTGTAAACGAACCCTTCACAACAAACAGTTCAACAAACTTCAAACAGTTATGTCTTATGTGAAAGATGTATAAAGATATTGTAAATTTTCATGATTGAATTTGTCGCCATTCAAAGATGAAGGGCTGAAATAATGAGTTCGGCTGTTTTTTAAATAGATTTTTTTTGTTTTCTTGGCACAAAAGGGGGAATAAATAACAGCATAAACAAAAAACATCGGTATCGGCCCAATTGTTATTTTAATACCAGTTGGTGCCTCTTTACTGGTTTTTGATTAATATGAAAATGTTGACACAATCAGGTTTATGGCACACAAAATATTTTACTACAAAGCAATCTAAGATGGTATTTAGGACCCTGCTATCATTGTAGCACCGTCCCTTGGGATTTTACAGCAGGCAGTGTGAAGGACGGCTCTGGGCCTGGTGTCTGTACCTGGCAGTGCAGGTCCCAGGTCTCCATGGTGTTTCTCCATTCGCTGATCTCCTTCTGGACTGCGGAGAGCTCGCTCTGCAGGAACTGCCACATCAGGTCCAGGTTGCAGCCATTCAGCCAGTTGTGGTTGATGGAGATGGTGTCCTCCTGAAGGGGGAGAGGCAGATGGCCAGAGGCCCGGATATGACTCTGAGGAGCACGGTGATGACATCATCGTCTGGCTGTGGTTTTCACCACTCGCATGTCACTGATTTATATTGCTAGCTCTCTTACTGGGGAAATTCAGCTTAAGTGTTACTCATGGATACTCCACTGTCAGTCCTCAGGTTATCAACCACATAACTTAACCTGATCATAAGAATCTTAAACGTAAAGTAACACCTGCCTAATTGCACACTTCGAGGTTAAGATTATTAAATCTGGATGATCAAATGAACCTCTTAATATATAATTTAAAAAAAAACTTGTTTCTTTTTATAAATGCACATAACAAAAGACTTGGAAACCCACATCTAGGACCAAACGGGATCAACATCACCCTATATGAGCTGAGCTTCTAGTCCAGGAAAGCACAAAGGATCTATCCTTACCAAGTTGTAAACCTGATGGTGCCACCCACTGGGCACAAAGATGATTTCCCCAGCCTCCTGGATTATCTCCAGTGGCTGGCAGGCCTCGTGGTAGTGGGGATAAAGCTTTTTGTCCTGGAGGATGGGGGCAGTGACATCATAGACAAGGTTTCCATGGCAATCCCGTAGATTCTCCTCCTGGCCCGGCGGATACAGCAGCCACTTCTTCCGGCCACAGATGTTTGCTGACCAGCTGTAGGAGCGGAATACATCCGCGTGGAAAGGAGTCCTAAAAAGGAGACACTACACTGAGGACCCACATACACAACCGGGCACCTTTATCATGCCCATGTTTAACGTTTTTCTTCTTTTTTTCATTAGACCTTACCAGGAACCTTTTGGTCCCATGTACACGAAGCGGTAGTCGTCAACCTCAATGGTTTCCCAGTATTCATTCAGCCAATCAGAAGAGAAGAAGACAGGTGTGATGTAGGCATTGTGTTCAGGAAACGTTCTGTTGGACAAAGGCGACAGTATCATTTGCACTGCTAATGAGGGCTGGTCACAATT
This sequence comes from Gnathonemus echidnorhynchus, assembly GCA_026776725.1. NCBI lineage: Eukaryota > Metazoa > Chordata > Actinopteri > Osteoglossiformes > Mormyridae > Gnathonemus > Gnathonemus echidnorhynchus. Next base: position 3,445,238 of record JAODJU010000081.1, read on the forward strand.
TTTTTTATTACGTGTAACACAAATCTTTATGTTATGCAAATATATTGCGCGTGGCCATGTACAAGCTAACAATGGTAATCTTATCTGATATTTTAAGTCCAATTTAAAATGTGATGGAGGTCCTGGTATCGTTCCTAGTCATAGGGAACAAGAGTCTTTCACGGTGGCAGCGCGTGCATACCGCTCGTGCGCCACATACAGCTACGGATAATACACTGATGCCAACTGCAGTGATTATAAAGTCACCATCGATAAAAAGGCGAACAAACCTGTGCATGTGCCAATCCTTCAGGTAGAGACACCCCTTGGTAGACGAGTGCCCGTTTTGAATGTACTCTTTCCAATAAGTGATAAACTCCTTGAAAGGCAATATTTGCTTGGGGTTTGCATTGTACTCCCTCGCATTACAATTGGCAACAGGAACCGGTGTGTCATCTAACAAACACAAATCAGACGAATGTATTCAAATTGAACGGGATCTCCACTCAAAATAATAGTAAAGCTACATAAGCACAATTATAAATGTTACCATTTGTAATAATGAGTTTAGCATATGTAACTAGTTAATAATAATAAAAAACATGCTTACCAAAATACTGAAGCAACTTTCTAAAATTGGGTTTCCCTTCATCAGTAACCCAGTTCTTTCTGCTGTTCCAGTCTTCGGTGAACTTGCTTGAAAGTACACAGGGGCGATTTGGGAGCAAATATCTTTGGAAGAACCTGGAGTAGTTAAAATCCTTCCTCTCTATGTAGTCCACCAAGTCGGACGGGCACGACTGCTCATATGACTGCCGTCCGCTTTTAACAAGGTTGCAACACGAATGCAATGTTTCCCTGTCCATGACATGCACGTTTATGTCTGATATGTACTGTATAAGACGGACGTTTGACATAGGAGGACGGTGTCCACATTCAGTTATTCAGCATAATGTCAAAATTAAAATACCTATTAAATAGCGAATCCAGAATGATTATGTTTAGAAATTATTTCGATTCGAAACGTCTAGTTTATATTGTTTATTAGTTGAAGATAAACGGAGTATTGACTCGATTGGAGATTCTTCTGGTTTCCTCGTTAAGGACATTCACGCTCCTCTTTCGTGTTAGCTGATGCTTCGGATCAGTGCTACATAACATTTTTACAGCAGCATTACTGTACATCACTATGAGGTTTTCAGTACGAGTAGAGTGCGCTCCTTTGCAAATTGATGCAGCTAATAATTTAAAGGGTTTCTGTAAAATTTGCTATCAGCTGCCATCGTGAGGTGTATTTTACTGGCCGGACCTGCTGTGAGGGGGAACCTATTTTCCGTTGCACAAGACAGGGTCGCGTGTATTTTTCGTTTATTTTCTTAAATTGTTGCTTTGGTCCCATCAATTGCATCACGCACAGCAAAATAAAATTTTAAAGTTCACATATATATATCTGGATTTGTATAATGTTAGACACCGTGCTTTTTCCAACAAAACTAAACGACTCTTTATGTACTACCGGAATGTAAATATTGGAACACCACATGGAGTCGCATCCCCCTGTTTAACTGAAAGGACACGCCCTACGAGAAAATAATTGGATGGTTGCACTACTTCTGAACCAATCAGTGGCGAGGCGTCTGATGTCGCAGGGTTCACCGCTTAAGGCAAGAATATACGGTGGATGCAGTATTGCGAAGTCGGCTGATTATAAGCGACCTTGGTGTTTTCTGATGTATAATCTTGTAAATTCATTGAGTTGCGGGATTCTTTTTTGGGAGTGTCCTTATTTTGAGATGGTGGTTTTAGAACTTTTTAATCTAATCCTGATTTTTGTAATAAAACAGATTTATCATTCGAAGAAGTTCAAATATTAATGACAATTATAATACAGACATCATTGATCAAGGTAATTCAATTTCTGGGATATGAATCTGGTCAGTTAAGTAGCAGAGGGGGTTGTTAATCAGATTCAGCTGCTTTGGTGTTAATGAAATTAACAACAGGTGCACTAGAGGGGCAACAATGAGCAGACCCCCAAAACAGGAATGGTTTAACAGGTGGAGGCCACTGACATCTTTTGTGGCTATTTTTTTTCCACTGGTTTTGCATTTGTCTACGCTCAGTGTCACTACTGGTAGCATGAGGCAATACTCAGACCCTACAGAGGTTGCACTGGTAATCCAACTCCTCCTAAAATTGTGCCATTGCTACAGACGACTCATCTCTTCTGCCAACTGATCCCTCCTTGCTCGCGCTGCTGCCAGCATATACTCCTTTGTTGGCATTGGCACATGCAGTTCAGCATCACGCCTTCTGAAGTCCAACAGACATCCATCACGCATGGCAATGTCACGCATCATACAACATGCCAGAAAGAATGCTGCAATCGTCTGAGGGCTGTATTGTAATGTTCCACCTGACTGTTAAATATCTGAAATGCATTTTCAGCAATCAAATGTCCTTTCAATTACTGTACATGCTTAATTCTGATAATGAACTGTGTTGAACGGTTTGTTCTTTACTTAATATATATTTTTCTTTTGGTGTTTTATTGAACAGTATGATTATGTGAAAAGGACCAGTTGTATGTACTCTATAATAAAACATGTGTAAATAGAATAAAATACCATTGGTGCACTTTGAGTGCGTATCTGTGTGTTATGGCATGACGCAGGCGGGAAAAAAGGGTGAAGATTCACTTGCAGCTCCAAAACAAAAAGGGGTTTTATTTAAGGGAAGCGCAGAACAGTCATAATAACAGAAAATAAAGGACCACGAGGGGTCAGAAAACTATAACGGAATGTATTACCAAAACAAGCTACAAAAAATCCATAAGGGAAATGCAATTAACAGGGTACAAGGATCAAAACACATGATAACATTTCACCATTACATACAATGGCAGACTGAAGCACAGACTGAGGGAAGGGACTTCTAGAATAAGAATACATGAAAAAAACACTAGACAGCAAAATTCCCAAAATATAGGTGAGACTGGTCTCAAGCCAGCTTCAAACCCACAACATGGGGGAAGAGTCTGTGCCACACAGTCTGGCAGTCTGGGGAGCTGGGAAAACACACTGGGGGCTAAGTACACGAGCTGAAGGGTGAGAACCAGGGGGGGGTCATCATGGCTCATTTCTCTCACAGTGTCTCTAATCTATAATCTCTAATCTAATGAACTGCATCATATACATGACTGCATTATAAATAATCTAATATCTAATGACAATCGCGAAACATACCTGAGGCTACGGGAATTTCCTGATTCACTCTCTACCTCCATCATCACCACTATGGCTACATCCCAAAATGTACATAAAATGTATTTAAGGTTTTAAAAATTATGTCATCCTTCCATCCATTTTCTGTGACTGTTTGTCCTATTCAGGGTCATGGGGGGGGGGGGGGGGGGGGGCATACCGGAGGCTATGGGCACAAGGCAGGGGACAACCCAGGATGGGGCGCAACCCATTGGTGGAAATTATTTTATCTTTATAGATCATTAAAAACAGTATATTTTATAAATATTTTATGTTATGTCTTATGCTTGTTTTTGAGTACATTTTATTTACCATATTGACTCTTTCAGTCAGTGCACCCGAGATAATCATTCCCTTAAATATTTGTTTAAAAAGAATAAATCATTCACAAATGACATTGATTCAGTATTGCCTGTTCTCAATACACTCGTATCAGTGGTGTGGTAGAATACAGTTTATTATTAAAAATCCTCACAGTTATCAAAATGCATCATTTTTATATTTTTCTCTCATTTCTGATGTAAATTTAATCGTTCTCATTCTGTTTTTGTACTTTTTTGCTAACATGTTACAAACATCACATTTTTATTAGCTACGTGAACAGGGATGAAAGTGAAAAAAAATCTTCTGACTGAACTTTTTTCAGGCCAAGCCATATTCCTTTAACCCTTATGAGCCCAAGGCCTCTTTTCCACTTTCGGGGTAGTCTGACATGCCTTGACATTTTAAAATATTTCACCTATCTAAAAAACATTT
>JAODJU010000081.1:3455488-3469464 GCA_026776725.1 Gnathonemus echidnorhynchus
TCGAAATCAGCATCAAAAACTGATTCAGAAAAAGTTAATGACATGTAAGATATCCACAGCTTGTTTTCCTGTGTTATTAATGCACGAGCAGATTCCTGCCCCATAAAAACGATAATTAGATATTAGATATTTACATAAGTGATCTGGCTTTTCAGTTCAAGGCTAAGGTGCGTGTTCCATGTAAAAGTCATCACGAAAGCAAATTTCGGTCCACAGTATCCAGACCTTTTCTAACGTCATGAAATGCACCTCCAACATTTTCCAAAAGATTAAATGCAAAAACAAATCCAGTGTCTTAAATCCTGGTGTGCAATTGTGCTCAGCTGAACGCAGCAAACGAATTAGCGAACGCACCTGTTTGTTTTGTTAAATTCAAGCGCAAAAAAGCTCGAACCTCACATAAATAAGCTGGGTATTAGTGATGAATATAGATTTTTTTTTCCTCCATGGTACATTTTTTCTAGTTACTTTGAATTAGCTGTAGAAACTCTATTTCGTTCAGTGCAGGAATAGTGGTAGGCTTATTCACGACGATATTTCAAATATTTGAATATTAGGTTGAAAATCCATTGAGCTAAATGACACGTGTATTCTATTGATTTAAGTTTGATCATGCCTAGCCAGAATTGCAAGAGAAACTTGAAGAGTTAGTCAAAGATATGTCTGATCAATTGCAACGTTCTGTGGTTTCGTGCTGAAATCAGCTTTTACCTTAAAATTTAACAAAAATTATATTTACACCTAAAAAATCTTTCTATGCTAATTGACTTATCACGCAAGGCACGGTTTTTTTCCATTGTGTGACCTATATGTTGCGTGATGCAATTCCATTATTTTTAATGTGATTTTATTTTCTGTCAGTTTTTATTTTATGTAAGGTGAGGAAACGCAGCAGGTTGACATATAGTCATTAGTTTAAATAAAATAAAAATAGCACGGTAGAATGAGAAAGGGATTAAAAAATAATGAATGGCAGAACCATTAGGTATTATGCAGTATATATGCGTGTGTAGACTGTAACGGTATACATACTGTATTTTCCTCATCGATGGGCATATCGTGTGCGTGCCTGCCTGCACGTACGTGTGTGTGGTCTAGGTATGCGTGACTGTAGGGTCCAAATGTCTTCACGATGTTATTAAAAACATGGATTTTGACGTTGTGAGGGTCAATTGTTCGGTCCCCACAAGGGGAAATTCAATGTAGTAAAAATCTGTGCCTGCAATCAAAGAACTAAAAATGTCAAAAGTCTGTTATTTTGTTTGGTTACTTATGGTTAACGTTAGGGCTGGGTAGGGGTTAAGGTTGTCATTGCTGAGATTAGGGTTTTGCCCATTGAAATGAATGGACGGTCCCCACAAAGATATACCTGTATATAGTACAGGGGTGTGTGTGTGTGTGTGTGTGTGTGTGTGTGATGCGCGCTCCCCTTTGTGCGTTTGCCTCCCAGTATATCGCTTTCACAGAGCTGACAGGGAAGATGGGGGGGGGGTTATTTGGTAAGGATAACTTTGTATCCAACCAAGGCCTGAAGAATCGTCCGAAGCATGACACAATTCCTAATACGAATTGAGTTTTTATCAAATACAATTTAAATGTAAAAACACGAAAGTACACCGTAGAATATCTTGGTAATTGCAGTCTTTTTCATAAATTTAAAGATATTTTCTGAAAAGACTGATGTCGATCCTGAACGATTCGTTCCTTTTGAACGATAATTTTAAGTTAAATGGATAACCTATTCAGTTAGTCGTTCTCTAGCGCATCGCGGACCCCCAACGCGCTCCAGGATGCAGCGCTGCGTCACATAGCCACGCCCCTCGCCGCGAACCAATCAGAAGCGCCGTCAGGTTGTGGTTCCCAGGCTGCCGCTGCGGGCCTGTGTCGCGCGACGGATGGAAAGGCAGCCCGTACGTGCAGCTAGCGAGCTGGCTAGTGACACTGCGCAAGATTACACCGAAAGGTCGAAATATGCCTCGATTCCTTCATAAGATATACACTCTTTGCCAATATAACAGTTTGTCAGACACACAGTAGCTGTTATTACTAAATGCGGTGTCATGTTTACGGAGCCGCCGTCGTACTGTCCAGCTAGCATTCAGTATATGTATCTAGCTAACTGGCTAAAAGACTGCTAGAGCCTGATAAGCAGCCAGTTAATTCGTTTGCCGGCGATATTCATACATTCGACAGACACGTAGTTTAACGAAGAGACGACAGAAGAGACTGGCTATGTACTGAGCTGTCGAGTAAACAAGCCCATCTTATCACTGTATTTGTATTCATACAAGCAGCCACTCCGATTTCTGTGTTATTTATAACGAGATATAATGTACATTCGTATATTTCTCAGTTCGTATTAGTTTCTTATTCCTATTTATTGACAAATCGTAGTTAGAATGTCTTAAGAGATTTTAAGTTTTGATTTTTACCATTTTCAGTTGAGTACCATATGTAAATATCCATTCTGTACTGTATCTTTTCCTAAACAAAATTATGAAAAAAAGCGATCCTCTCTTAAGTTAAAATGTGCCATTAGGCAGTCAGAATCAGCGTTTACATGGGGTTGGGATGCTTGTATAAGACTGAAATGTGTTATGAACTTTGGCCGTAGGTGAAAGACCAGCCAGCTGTTGCAGTCTTCCCAAAGGGAGCCAGGATGAGCAGGGATATTCCCATACACAGCTGGCCTGGGTCCTATTACATCAACACTGAAAAGCGCTGGGTTAGCGGGACACTGTCCTTAACCTGCACCACCCTGCGCTTCACCTCCGACAAGGCCGAGGAGAGCCTGGCTAGCGTCCGGCTGTCCCGCATCGTGGAGATCAAGATGGAGTCATCCAGCTTCATTTTCAGCACCCTCACGGTGCTGGAGGAGGGCAATGTGAAGCACTGGTTCGGGTCTCTCCGGCCGAACCGTGTCGTGGTCTACAATGTGCTGGAGCACTTCTGGAGGGAGCGGCTGTTGTCTCCTTCGGGGCTCCCTCCTTCCAAGGCAGCTCCGTTAAGCAAAGGGAAGGAGCTGATCAGCTTAGTGTCTGGGGCCCAACGCCGGCTGGAGGACACGGGGAAGGTCCTCACCCACCAGGGGGAGCAGTTTGATAACATCATACAGGGACTAGACAAGATCGAGTCGGATTTGGGTGTGGCAGACAAGTATATATCACAATTATCTCTCTTCTTCCTATCTGCGTTATTCTGAATTACAGCACCGGTGCTTGTCAGAAACCTTCAGACACTTGTCGACCTTTAGTTTCACGTTGCTTATTCATTTACTCTCCTGTGATAATCTCTGGAAGAGAGAAAGTGAAACTGCTAATCTTCGCATAATACCAACATGGCCACTGCAATTCACAAGGCATTTGCTTGGATGGATTTATGATTGCTGTGATTGCCACATGTAGCCTGTATTTTTTGCTGATGCTGGTATTTTTGAACACAGACGGCAGAAAAATTACAGGCTGCGTGTGGCCAAATATTAGCTTATGATTATGATAGAAGTGGAATTAAGATTTAGCAAAACAGTATCGCTGTTAAAATACATAGAACTGCACAACTCATGGTTTTAAGTTTGTTTACTGTAAAAATACTCTATACAGTATGCAGTTCAGGTGTCACTGGAATGGGGTAAATGTGTAGAAGGTGATTTACATTGTTAATATTCCTCATTTTTATGTGTTCTAGTAACTTTTTAAGCTGGAGTGGACTATGCTTACCCTTTCCCTCCATTTCCCTAATCACTGTATACAGGCTACTTTCTGAATTAGAGTCGCCGCCCTGGTGGCCATTTGGCAAGCTGCCCTGGAAGAGCCAACAGGAGGCCAAGGGTGAGCAGGCTGACCAGTCCCATGCTTCGGGAACTGGCTCCAAGGGGGCAGGCAGGCAGGGGTCGATCGTCAGCATCCCGGCCATAGTCTCGAAGGGTGGACAGTTGGACTTGAAGCCCGGCAGCCTGACCGTGTTGGTGTCCTCACTGGAGGTGCGGGACAGCAGCTCTCGGCTGCTGCACTGCTTCGAGAGGGGGGAGGTGGACGACGTGCGGGTGCACAGCCCCTACGAGCTGAGCCTGCGGCAACGCTTCATCGGACGGCCCGACATCTGCTACCGGTTGCTGTCTGCTCGGATGCCTGAGGCGTTATCTGTCCTGGAGATGCAGTACAAGAAAAAGGTGGAATTCATGCCGGAATACTCTGCCTTCCAGACCACCCCAGCTGCATCCCCCTGTAACCCTGAAGGGGCAGATTCTGTGTGGAGTGCAGGTATGGAGCAGGGGAGTGAGCCTTCTTGATCCTAAGTGCAATACATGCTATGTCCAGCAGATGGTGTAACATAAGGTCATAACATGTTTTTACACTTGTACTCAAATACGTGTTGCATCACAGACTTGTGAAGTGTTTACTGGAAAATCTCCCCCCAGTTGTTGATCTCTGAATTAGTAGGCATTCTGACTAGTCAAAATATAGGTTTTCTTTTAAAATTTTGTAAACTTACATCTTCATTGTTACTCATATAGTCACATACCCGCCATACTTTACCTGGATTACTTGTTGGGAACGTGCATGTGATTTTTAGGGGCAGCTGCTATGAGTAGTAAGTAAACAAACGTCCCACAGAGTCGAGCAAAAAAAAAAAAAAAACCTTGAATGAAAAGACTGTTATACCAGCTAACCACAAGGTGGCAGTAAAAGACCTTTGTCAAGCAGTTTTTACCGCGATTCATGAAGCTGACTTACTAAATTGTAAGACCAATATTTTTATATCTGTTCATTTTTTGCAGTGGCGTTTTTAGTTGTGTGTAACTCAGATGTAGCCAAAGTCTTTATTCTCTGTACAAAATGTAAAGTTGTTTCTGTACACGATTTTTGTTTCTTTTCGATTTCACCCTAGTGGTATTATTAGCCAAGCACATTTCAGAAGCATAATCAGACACTGTCTCCTCCACTGCAGCAACAAGCCTCTTCCAGCACTGCCATGAAACAGAGGTTCCCATGGAGGTCCCTGCAGGAGACCTGACCCAGCTGCAAGTGAAGGTCCTGCAACCCACTGTCACCGAGGCTGAAGCTCAGGAGCTGAAGCAGGTGGGAGTTGCACTCTGCCACTCTAGTTAATGTCTATTGGTCCGTCATCACCCCTCCAGAAGGCGTCATGTTTCTGTGCTGCCTGGCTTCAGAAGAACATCCACTATGCTTTACTACTTTGGAAGCCATTCAGATTATTTTAGTAGACTGCATTAAAAAGCAAAGTATATCATTTATTGCCAGCTATCTTTTATTTGTAACTGATATTAGTGTGAGAAATCTATTTTTAGATGTAAATCGCGGTGCAGTAAGAAAAGGTTTGGTGCATCAAATGAATCCAGGAATTGTAAACCGCGTCTTGATAATATATGTTGGTTATTTTATTTGAAATGTTGGCAATGTGTATTTTATTGTTCAGATTACATTGCACAAAGCGTGGAACAGTGAAAGCTTGCTGGAACAAGTACGGAAATATTATCCAGCCTATAAATTAAAGGGCCTATTCCTTTTCCACAAATGATTAAACGGAAATGAACTGGCATGGCTCGCACTGTGCTTGTTGTTTGAATTTATGCTTATTTGTAACAGCCTTTATAGTAAATCAGCATTACAGGTTAAATAAGGAAGACTATGTAGGGATAAACCTCTAACCCTCTCCCAGAGGGAAAAAGTCCTTCATCGCAGAGAAAAATGGGGAGATTTTTATGATTTGTGAGTTGCCTCTGGCCAAATCAGCTTCTGAGAGCTGCTGATTGTTGTAAAGGTGGCTCTCTGCCTATTTACGGAGCACAACAATGACTTGACAGATTGTGCTATGGGTTGTCTGTCTTAGCTGCCTTTCATCATCCCATTCCCCTAATTCCATACACGCTGCATGTTTACTACTTGTCAGGAATGCAGTCGTAGTTGGCCTGTTCCAGGACGGGAGAAGTTTAGCCACAGATTACGCTGTGGGTGTTAGCTGGCTATCGACATCTGTCTCACTCCGTGAATGCAAGCCTTCATGCTGACAATTACGCGACACAAGACGGGAGACAGAGGAGAATAGAGCCGCGAAGCCTTTGTCAGGAATCCTCAGTCCCCAAGCCAGTTGGCAGCTGTGGCACTTGGCGGGAAAATGCAGCCCCCAGAAATGAATCCTTTGTCTCCTAAAAAATGCCTCGTAACTTGACAAGTATGTCAAAGATACAAATGCGATGGAAACGAAGTTTGTCTCACGCACCGTGGCTGAAGAATTCTCGCCGATTTCTTTATTTCATTAAGTTTTGTGACTAAGTCACGTCTACAACTTTTTCTGACCTGTTCTAAATAATGCTCCAGTTTTCCTGCAAATAAGGCATTTGGACGATTTTAGGTCTTCCAGGATAAGAATGGTGTGCCGATGCCAAACTTCCTGCTAATGTCTTATATGTGTACAGCACCAATCAAATGTCTGGACGTGCCAAGCTGCCCGCAGAGGAGAGTGATAGTGTCATGTCACATGACCTGCCCACCTGACCTAAACACCGTAGAGATGATTTTAGAGGAGTTTGACCAGAGGGTGAAGGAACAGCAGCCATTGAGTTCTCAGCATATGTGTTGGGCCTTGTTCAAGGGCTCAATAGTGGGATCACTCTGCCATCATAGGGATTTGAACCAGCGACCACCTGAGTCCCAACCCACAGAGCTGCCCCAGCCGATTAATTTTTTACATATTTTTGTTTTGGTCAGCAGATAATCCTTATATATGGAATTTTAGGTATTTTACATTTTTTATATCTTTATTCTATAATTATTGGGGCGGCGTGTGGCTCAGTGAGGTAAGCCTCTGTGCCTTAGCCTGTCTGCGGGTCGTTGAGCGAGGCCCTTAACCCCCAGCTCTCTGGGTGCTGCTATGGGTGGCTGCCCTTCCCAGCCAGCCTGCTCTCACTTGCCGAGAGCAAGCTTGGGAAAGCGTAAAGAGAATTTGCTCAGCGGGATCCATAAAATATATATAGTTATTAAAGCGTAGAGAATAGTACAACCAAACCGTTCTGTGAGTACGTGTGTCCAAACTTTTGACTGGTACATCATTGAGAGTCAGCGTGGTTTGCCCTGTACTTTATTAGACTCCTTGGAACAGGCAGGGATGTGTTCTGTCAGCATGAGGGTCTGATTTAATGAAGTTTTCACAGCTTCTTCCATCCGTCACTCCAACCCTATGGCAGCAGCCTCACTTCTGATTCCTCTTCCTGCTGCGACCACATGCTGCATTCTCACAAATTGTAGCATCCTTCATAAAATCTAACCTAAGCCAGCATGATACCAGACCTCGTTCTTTATGCAGAGTAATGTGGAGATGTTGGCTTAATACAAACTTGGTTATATTTTAGATCTACTCTACATGCCCATCTAGGTCCTTCTTTAACATGAAGGGATGGGTTCAGGCATTTTTGTTTAAAGGTCTTTCTGTAAATAAGTCATGCTAATGACTGCAGTTTCCATTGATTCCAGTTCATGCCAGCTTTACTTATAGACTTTGTAGTGGTTGAGTAAATGATGTCTCTTCACCAGAATGTACACAAACTCTGCATTGGACATAGACTTTGAATGGGTCCACTGTCCCTGTAAATTAAAAAACGAATGCATTTTGTAATCAGTATTAGTGTTCAAGTGTAAGAAATCTATTTTTAGATGCAAATCTCTATGTTGTGTGTGCGGGGTTAAAGGTGAAGTCTGTATTTTTAAGTTGCTGGTCCCAACTTATCAGTGCTGTGGTCAACAAAATATTTATGATTCCTGTTAGGCAGTGTCATACCTGGGCCGGTGAGGCGGTTGTGTTTAATGAATTCTTTCAAGCAGTAGGTGTCACAGAGAGGAAAACTGAGACGTTTATGCTGAACGTTCTTGGTAGTTGCCCCCTTGAACTCAAAGAAATATGTGTGGGTAGCCCATGGTCGTTGTTTAACGTGTTTCGGGGAATTGAAGATGACGTTATATGGAGTGTTTGTCAAGCCATGTTAGAATCCCATTTAAAAAGTAATATTTTATCTTTGTTCATCTTATAGCAATTTTATATTTTGCCAGCAACTGGTGAAGGCGGATGCCGATAACGCTGTGTGCTTTCTTAGCGTGAACCTTTAACGAAGCCGCCTGCTGTTGACAAGAGCAGCTTAAAAAGCGATCGGTCAGTGTGGCAGGCATAGTCGTTGCATCAGCGGTGGCGGGAAATCGCAAGAAGTGAAGGTATGAGAAGGATGTCAGCAGTTGCGGCGAACCAGCGATTGAACCTGGTACCTCTTTCCGCACTTCTGCAATAAACGTTTCATTATTGGCAGTCAACGTATTGTGCCGTTTCATCAAATATTTACAGTTCGCCCAATACTGGGCTGTATATTAAGTTCATTCCTTTCATCAGTGCGGAGTGGTGCGTTACAATAGTGTTTGAATTCTCACGCTGCCAAGATCTGTATTGACCGGTAAAGTAATTCACGCTGTTAATTTTCGCTTATTAAACACCTTTCAGGATGGGAAAACAGAATGTCTAGCATTTTTCCAAGCCCTCACACAATGGTGTTATCATAAGTACGCAGTGTGGAGTTACAGTGGCTGTCGGTATTGTTTTGTTACTCGGATGACCTTTATCCACAGCTACGTACAGTCACTGGCACCATTGTGTGGTTTCAATTCTTTTCAAACACATCAAGAAATTAACTACACTATAAAGACAATGATTACAATAATATTGTTCCTTTGATTTACTTTGATCGTAGCTACTCTAATATCATACATTTCTTGAGGTTTGCTCTTAATTATCTTATGCTTGTGCTTCTGTTTAAAAATGGAGATTAACCCATGTTCTGCAAAATAGAAATAGGAGGACTATATACTTAGCGTGTTACCAGAAAGGTAGCATCTGACTACTGCATTTGGCCATACTCAGTAACACAACGTCTTCCTGAAGCAGCTGAGATATTCCAATTTGCTGTCCTTACATATTCCCCTGTTTGTTTGGCTGGTACGGCCCGCCACAGCATGACTACTGTTGACCGTGGGTTGGATGTTGTGATGTTAGGTCAGCAATCCCCGGTGGTGGAGTTGAGGGTGACTCTCGCGAGGTTGTGGTTGCCCTTCCACTGGTTTGCTCCAGCCACTCAGCTCACCAGGTCACGCTTTGCTACAAGCTTTCATTTGAGATGGAAATTGAGCTTTTCCCTGAATGGGTTGGAGGAACACCATTGAACTCTCATGCAGTGCCCATAAACCCTTCTCCTAACCAACAGTGCCTAGATGAGATCTTGAATTCCAGTTCTTATTCTGGTAGGAGAGAGTGTCCTCAGAATCCCTTCTGGCCCATAACTTGTGAGCCCAGGTGCCTCACTTTCTGGGCCTGAGTTCTTGTGTTTTATCCCCTCCCGGCTGCCCAGATGCTGCTCCAGCTGAAGAACCTGGCCCTGGAGGCCGAGTCGGAGCTGGAGAGGCAGGACGAGGCGCTGGACGTCCTGGCTTCCTCCACGGACCGCGCCACCATGAACATCGACAGACATTCCCGGCGCATGCGGAAGCTGCTGTGAATCTCGGCCCCTGCTGCCCTTGTCCCCTGTGTCTGGTGGCCTGTAATCACTCCCAGCACCTAAGCTCCCTTGTTTGCCTCCACTTTTCTGGCCTGGACAATGTCCTCATACTCCCTGGAGGCAGCTTGGTGGCTTGGGTGTTCACTGTATGGACTGAAGCAGTGACCTGCAGGACAGCAGCCGTGGACCAGTCAAATCTGTCCTTAATGTAGCCTCTGGTTTTATTTGATAATGCTGTTCTTCTTGGCATGGGCACTGGGTGGCAGCATTTTTGGGACTGGGTAATCTCCTTTTCAGATGCCGTTTGTGCATCAGTTGCAGCGGAGGTTGTGTATATATTAGGGGTATTTCAGCCTGTTGTGTTACTCAGAGGAATAACAGAAAATTAGGCATCTAACTGTTAAAAAAAAAAATGTCCAGATACTGGAAGTATAGCCAGAGAAGCATGTAGTAAACGGTCCTTGTAGGGGACTGAGCGTGCGTGATGGGTGCATGTCTGTACTTAACCCTGGCATGTTGCATGTGTTCACTCTGGGGAGACACTGTGCTAAGACACACATACAAACATACATACATATATATCTGTCTGGAACTGGGAGTCATCCATTTTCTCATCAGATTCAAGCTGTAGTTACCGAATTTCATATCTGGATTAAAAAAAAATAAAAAATCTCTGTCTGGAACCCAACCAATTTGACAGCCCTAGGTGAACCAAGTGAAGATCTTTAAGCGAGTTTTGAACGTGGTTTTATCGTAGGAGTTAATTGCCTTTTAATCCTCATATGTAGAGTCAGGCCTGAGATCAGGATCGTGATCATATCCCAGCTATCATTCCCTTCTTGGTGACTAAAGAAAGAAAAGACGTTTGTAGTGTAGCACGACCTGTGTTTGATTGGCACTAACTAGCCAATCACGTGTGCTGGTTTTCCTTCCCAGCAGCCCTTGCGGCTGCCTTCCCCTCACTGTAGGGGGGGATGGAAACTGCTTGGTTGCAGTTTCATGGGCAGCCCATTGAGAAGTTTATGGTTCATCTTAAAATCTGAATGTTTTTCCAGAATATTTCCACTACATGGGACACCAGAGATATCAAATCGTTGCTTTTTGCAGACAACTTTGCACAAGTAAAATTTAAACATTAACTGTGATTATATTCAGCAGATGCTGCATGGACGTGCTGATGATAATTAATATACATATTAATTAAACAGGACAGGGAAGTATGGATAGATGATACACGTGAAGAACATACTGAGAGTAGAGCAGATGACAGAATTTTTGGCTGAAATAGATTTTTTTCATCGTTAAATAGCTGGAGATAACAAGCTCATATTTAAGCATTTCATTTGAGATGTACATATTCTACTTCACAATTGAATTTCTGACCTCTGACCATACTTTATGTAGCGTAATGTATCTTGTATGTCACTGGTATTTGTATATATGTGTATATATGTGGTTTGTGGACTGTTTTGATGTTTGATAATGTAGCTTTTTTTAATGTATGACAAGACATTGGTTTAGTTGATCTCATTTGCCAAGTTTACATGATTTTATCTATTTATTCAGTACAATTAATGAAGAGCTGCGGAAATGGTGGCCATTGCTACCAAATTATCTGTGTGACTGCGGTGATCTGAACATCCCATAGTTTTCGTCCCGTGAGCGAGGTGGCCCAAGGTGTTCCAGAATTAATTTCCTGTAGCTGGAGCAATTCCATTAGAGCAGTGTTTCCCAATCCAGTCCCTGGGGACCAGCAGATGGTCCATGTTTTCGCTGTCTCCCAACTGCCTGGCAAAAAATAAGGACTGTCAGGCAGGGAGTTGGGAGGGAGCAAAAACATGGATCGACTGTGGGTTCCTGAGGACCGGGTTTGGAAATGCTGCATTAGAGATTGGGGCAGAGAAGAATAAGGTGCCCCTGCTAGAGCATGCAGGAGGTACTTTCCTTTGAGGGGGGAGGCTGGTGAGGAGGAAGCAACATCTGTCTTCGTCTGATGGGAAAACAAAGATGAAATGGAAGCGCAACCAACCGTCAGTTTGTAATTAATAGTCTTATTGACGGTGATTGTCTCTAGGCTTGATACTCACATTTGTGTGGGAGACCCTCTCTTTCTTGAGTGGGATGGAGCTGTAATTATAGCCCTGTGCCCTTAACCAACCTGGTTATTTATTGGACAGTGTTGGGTGGGAAAATTAAGGGACAAATGGGCGCTTGTGGAAATAATGGAATTTCAAATATAAAGGGAAACTGCATTACAGAATTTTGCACCCCAGCACCAGGCAGAGGTTAAGTGTGAAGAGCAACCACTCTCTCTGCAGTTTGACCAGGAGTATCTGAGCAGAAATGGCGGACGATGGGGTCCAGTCCTCCATCTGTGTTTTACCTTTGGGGCTGACCAGGGGGATGCAGAAACTGACACGTTATGGTTGCTGTTTACATGGACGGCCACCACAGGTAGAAAGATTTGGCCGGCAGCCATGCTTAGGAAAGGTATAAAACTTTAAATGTGATTTATAAAACTTATTTTAAACTGTTATGTTGTGCTCTCTGTTTGTTTATAAGGTTATGTGAGAGGGTGGAATTTTTTTTAAATGATTTCAGTCGTATTTCTTGGCACTTTAACATGTTTGCTCCAGCTATTAAACTGTAACGGATATATGCCGGTAGTTATGAGGATAACTCTTATTGCAGAAAGTTCCGGGTGGGGGGGACCTGTATATACTGTATTATGTATAATATACTGTCTGATATAGTCATTAATACCTTAATGAACATGAATAATAAACCAGTTAGTCTCTTTCTCCACTTAATGTGCAGTGACAATCAAGGTACATGTATTACGGTGTATTTTAGCAGTGTCAGTGCAGGAAATGCAGGGAAACGTGCAACACCGCATTAAAGAAATATTAAACAACCCGCTCTTATGGAAATGTTGTTTTTTTTCTGAAACCATCGTCACTTTTTTATTATTGAACAACTCTTTATTTGCCATTATCAGGGGTCGATTGAGGTGGTCTGTGGGGAAAAGCGTTCAGTACCGTAAATCCTTCATGGGACGGATGTTTGCCGCCTGCCTCGTCAGCCCTCCTGGATCATGCAGGCGCTTGGCTTGCAGTAGTCAAACAGAACCCCTTGGTTCCTGGCACCCATCCCTAAGCGAGCGATAACATCTACTATTTAAACAATCTCCGATTTTGTGGCGCAGTTGACGCAAATGCTGGCAAACGGTATGACCTGCTGTTGTGCTCGATGTGGGACAGCGACTGGGTGGGCTCCAGGATGGTGAAGGCTCTGTGTGGCTGTTTCGGGTGGTGGACCGGTCCAGTCCCACTGCTCCCCTGCTGCCACGCCTCCCTGAAGTGTGCTCTGATTGGTGGGTTCTTCACCGATCATCCCATGAACTCCCGTGTGCTGGAATGTCCTGTATCTTTGATTTAACTCATGCACCATCACACAATGGAACTAGTCTTGGCTAATCATTAACAAAATCATACAGATTAGACTGACCTTTAATGGAAAACTGGTCCCTGCTGGTTCTTCTTGACCTGCTAGAAGACTCTGGTTCATGTGTGATGTGTTAATTCTGTAGACATAGCCACTTGTTTCAAATGTGCGTAAAGGTCCTTGTAATGTCCCGTAAACTATCTGATGTATTTAGGCTGCATTTAAAATGTCATGTGTAAGTGTTAATTTGTCGATTAAACCATGTACTAAGAATCAATATAGCATCGTTTAAAAAATTTTTTGTGCACATTTTCTTTGAAATTGCGAGGTCCTCATATCAGAAGTGACACTGAACCCATTCAAACAAGTAAACCTGTACTCTGCTCTCAATGTTTCTAACCTTCTAAAATGAGTTGTTGACATTTCAAATGAATTTAAAAAGAGGTTACGATGTCAGATTTCTATTTGTAATTACAGGGGAACTTGTGTGTCAGAAACAATTTGTGAAACTGTCAAAGATTATTACCAGGACTGTGTTTGTCGATCTGCCCTACCTTAGTGTGTGGCCAGTTTTCCCCTCTCCCGGCCCATGCCAGAAAAAACAGCACAAATCGGCTAATAAACCAAAATACTGTGGAACTGCACACGTAGCCGATGGCAGTGAAAGGTGAGTTGTTGGAAATGCACTGCGGTGGATTCGTTGGAGTGGAAAAAGAGAGCTTGCATGTTTGTTTTGATGAACCAGGCTGACTAGTGTGGGTAGCCATGTTGATCCATGCGAGTGTGGATAAAGAGAGTGGTGTCCAGGTAGTGCTAGTCAACCCATTAGGTGGCAGGTGGCTGCCTAGGGTGCCATCTTGTGAGGGGGCACTGACTTAGCAAGCCAGTTTTACTTTATCTCAGACAGGGGGCACTGACTTAGCAAGCCAGTTTTACTTTATCTCAGACAGGGGGCACTGACTTAGCAAGCCAGTTTTACTTT
>JAODJU010000081.1:3478590-3494292 GCA_026776725.1 Gnathonemus echidnorhynchus
GAGGGGGTGGGGGGGGGGGGGGGGGAAGCAGCTCTGAAAGGTCACATGGTTTGAAAATGGCCCAGTTCTCTATCGTGCCACATTTTTCATGCGTCATTTCGTGTGTTCTTGCTTCCTGTGGAGCCCGTCGAAACCGATCGTACTCCCGGCCGCCAACTTCCCATGCTTGACCATCCCGACAAGTGGGAAGCGGACTCCAAAAAAACAAGGAGCCACCACATGACCGGGGAACTCTCTGGCAGTGTCGGTGAGGTACTTTCCCAGCTGCATAGACAGGGAGCAGAGGGTTCAGTGTGATATCACTCGTCTCCTGCACATGTCATTGTTATCCTTTCTTTGGTTTCGGATGCACGCTTTTGATTTCTATTTCAATTTTTCCAAAGAGGATCCTTTTCATCTCCTCCCAGAATGAGGTGGGCCATGACACCGGCCAAGACAAACTATCGGGGCCGGGTCTGACCAAGATCTGGCCTCAACGCAGTGCCTTGAGCCAGGGGACAGCCCATGACGCATTGAGGATGACTTATTGGTCCTTCCAGAACCTGGTGGTGTTTTTAACCATCTGATTGTAATTGAGGTGGTAGAATGTTTCCTATCTGCTCTATCTAATTATATTCTGTGATCTGCAAAACAATGATATCATGCACAAATCACCACAGATCATCTCACCCACCCAAATATCAGACATTCTGAATGATGAGATGGATGAGGTTCAAATGATGTTTCACAGTCTGGGCATTATGATTGGTGGAGTTACGTTCTCCTTCCGGAATCTACAGTTTTAAATCCGAAATGCGTTTCACAAAACCACGAGAGATCCTCTTCTCTTTATACTGAGTGTGGGGGGCAGGGTGGCTTGCGTGAGTCTTTCGTGGCACAGTAGATGGCAGTAGTGGTTAATTCTGAAATGTGCTTTCAATCAGTTATACTCACGTTGTATGAATAAAAGACCTTCAGTCTATGGTTTATGCGTTAATTACCGTTTCCTACAGTTATTAATATTGCATCTTAGAGCGTCAACTCCCCCGTGATTAAATCATAGATTATCACCGCTGGTTGACTTGCAGGCTTTGGCAATGCAGGGCTCAGTGTAAAGACGTCTGAAAACTGAATTAATAGGAAACCCAATAAATAAGACCAAGGGGTGAAAAGAGGCCGTTTCGCGCAGCTATGGACCCAGACGGCTAAAGTATACTTTGGAGATGGAAATTGTTGGTCAGAATGTTGAATTCTTCACTTCTGGAGCCGTAGGAAGCATCCTTTCATTATTATTTCTCGATGCTCAATTTCTTTTAAAAAATTGAGTTTATTTTTCTGTCTGGGTCGTAATCTAAAATTAAAATGCATTTTATCTGAGTCATTTTCTCTCCCTCGTCTCTTGCTTCACGTGGAAATTTACAGCGACCCCGGCTCCAGCCCGTCGTAATGGAAACCGCTTTCGGCCCTAAGATTTCTCCTCAGTCTGGTTGTTTTCTTTCAGAAAGATGAAATCGCTGAAAAAAAAAAAAAAAAAAAAAAGGCGTTGCACTCCCCTACCCCCGGAGATTGAAAACACGATCGCGAATGGACCCTTGGCTTGCGTGATGTGCTGGTGGGTGAGGAGTGGATTGTGTATTAATTAAAATCACATCTATACAGCTCCCCAAACAGGTTGTCAGGCTGGGGGCCAGCGCACGCTGCATCGGGCCTTTATACGAGGAGGCCCCCCAGAAACCTTCCCTAAGACTGTTTTTAGTGGCGCTTAACACGAATGGAAACGCTTAGCTCCCTCAATAAATTACCCAAGGAGTGATGCCATACTGTACAAGCCCGCTGTTCAGCCACTCTCTGAGTCATGATGATATTCTTTGGCGTGGATTTGAGAGCCCGCGGTTTTGTTATCAGTGGTCGGGTGGGGCTGGGCTCAGGCCCTGGGTCGTCTGTCCCACTGGGGGCATAGGCGGGATGGGGTGGAGGGTGTGGGTTTGGAAGACGTCTGACAAGCAAGGAAGATTTGGGTCATCCATCCGCTGGCAAACACTTATCGGGCTCAGTGTATGGCGACGCCGGCGTGCCTCAGAGTCCGAGGCAGAAAGTGGCCTATCAAGGCCATAAAATCAGATCTGACTCTAGCTTGGGGTTACACCCATCATTCGGACTGTACGGCTTTCACGGCTGGGCTTGGGGTCAAGTTGGGCAGAGGCTGATAGACCCCAGCCAAATGGATGCTGTCAATGAGAACAGGCCCAGACCAAAAGACGGATCCCTGCACTTCATTTCAGACGAGAGGAAGAGGGAAAGAGGCCTGCTGCTACAGCAACAAATCAGGCCTGTTAATCACCCTGATGATGGTTTGTGACTCTTGAGAGGGACACGCTAATCTGGCCACAGGATACTTGTGGGAATCCGGACACTCACATGTGGGATTTCAGTGGATGTTGCACTGCGATGTTGAGGAAAACACTGGATGCGATTGATTGGCTTGAGGAAGCCTGTTAGGGGCAGCACAGTGGCTAGCATCACATCTCCTGGGTTGGGGGTTCGAATGTGGAATTTGCTTGTTTCCCCCCCATGTTACATGTGTTTTTGTGGGCACTCTGATTTGTGGTAGCCCAATGGCGGGCTATTCGGCATCTCTAGCTTGTCCCGCCTACCCTGCCATGACTGGCATCTCAACTAATTCATACTTCTGCCCTCTGCCCAGTGCTGCATGGGACGGGGTTAAGAAAAAATGGTATCTGGCTGACATTTTTTACGTTACTCCATCGCAGGTGGATATTTGCGTTGTGTTTTGAAGGCATGATAAGATTAAAGTTTATCTAAGGAGTGGCTACGCTACAAGTCTAGTAGAGTCACATTGGGAGGCTGGTGATCACGTTCCACATTATACCGCCACGTTGTGACGCTGACGAGGTCCTGAATGCACAGCCGATGTGCAGAAGAGGCGTAGTTACTGAGAAATGTAGGTATAATGAAAATCAGTGTCGTCCCCGTTCATCAAAGTCCCTTTACACTGAAAAGTCATAAATTAGCTGATCCAGGCACTGAGTTTCCTTATATATATTTCACTTAAACGTATTTTTTATGATTGCAAATTTTGGGCATATTAAATGATGAAAACTAATACATGTTGTAAAAAATGTTACAGCTACAGATGTTGTCTGTTGTAGTGCTCACCACTGGCCACAGGGGGAGCCAGGACACTATAACACAAGGTGATGGTAAGCTTCTCCTTGTGACTGAAAATAAGGCAGCATGTCAGTGTTCACACAGCAGCAATATGCTTCTTTTCACTGGGCGAATTACAGCTGGACGTTATCCGGAAATCTTAACTTCACGACAAGAATCAAAAAAGATACCTGCACCATTGGGTATAACTGTTGAATGCCAGCTGAATCAAAGACAAAAGTGAGATCCTGGGGAATAAGGCTGGTTTTCAGGGGGTTTTGAAGGAGATGGCAGGGATGTACAATGATTGCTATTAAAACTGCAGCATAAAAATCTGGAACAAATCCATGAGAAAGTAACTTTGCCCCGATGCACAGAATGGTAATCATTTTTAATTGTACACTGTCTCAACTAAGATACATCCTCTTTTTCCTTTTTTTGGGACCTAAAATGCCTGAAATGTCCAGGATTTCACTTTGTTTCATGTTGATATTTGCTATCTACAGTAAGAATACTTTCTGCGTGCATATTTGCGTTGCTTTGACGCCTCCTTGCATCCTGATCCAGATGTCTCCTTTTCGCAAAACAAAATTATTTGCTTAGCAATAGCATCAATCAGATGGAGCTGTGATGTCTGTCATATGGATCTGGTGAGCTATCGATGCTCCAAGCCTTGAATAACATCCCCATACCTGCCACAGGACCACGTTGTCCATCCCGCCGAGCTCGTCCAGATCGGCCCACCAAAAACCCTGGAGGATCTGGAGTTTACATTTCAGCTGCATGAGGGAGCTGGGAAAACTTGGGTGGGACTCAGGGAAAGTCATTTTATCCGTGGGTTTTGCTGGCAGTCGGCCCGCTTGGTAAGCAGTGGCCTTGACTAGGCGACCTGTGAAGTCATAATCCAGATGCACCGTTGCGTGCGGGTTCTATGGAAGGCGGCGCAGCTTAAAACGGCGCTCCAGGCCGACGTTCCGCTTGCCCCGCTACATTGTCACACAGAAGCATGTCGTCGACATGTAGCCTGGACATTTTCGTATCCCTGGCATCGTTATCAGCATTTGTGAAAAGGCAGTTGGCACCTATTAACGTCCGAACGGTAGACACGGAAACACATAGCAGTGTAGTAGATTTATGGGTTTGAACCACCCCCCAAAATTTGTTTGCTTCCAACCAGGCATGTCGCCAGGGGCCTGTATCACAAAGCGAGATTTGTTTGTTAGCTAGATAACTTGTCAGATTAAGGTTTAAATGAACTTTACCTTTGTTCACTTAGATTTAGCCCAGACTACCTTAAATCCGACAAGTTATCATGCTAACCCAAAAATCCTGCTCCATGATATAGGCCCCAGGTAGTAAAATAACAATTTTGAAGCCCCTTGAAATTTGTTGGTCCCCCATCGAAATTTATTTCTGGCTACAGGCCTGGAAACACATTATCGTAAAAGACACCAACAAATAGAAAAAAAATATCATAAAAGGTTCAGTGGGCAAATTGCTCTTGATACGGACTTGGCCTTGACAAAAGCTCAAGTGTGGAAGAAACATGTTTTTGGAAAGCTTTATAGACCTGATTATGCCTGGAGGAACCAGAGAAAAAGGAATTTTCAAAGCAAGAATTTCCAAAACCAGAGTGTAGCATGCATAAATGTCCTCAGTTGTCCAAATCCAAATGACGAGGATTATGAGGAATTCCAGTGCAAGAAGCAATGCTGAAGGTATAATTCATAATGACAAATATGCAATTACCTGCAAGTGTGAAATTCCTCAAGCGATTATCCATGAACTTTGATTGACAGGAGTGCCAGTGGGTTTTGGCAGCATTTTTTGGATGGACATTCATTTTGTTGAGCTGCTTGTGTTTGGAGTGCAACCCCATAACCAGAGAGGTATGGGTGTAGATGGGAGAAAGATGTTGTGTTTCTGTATCCAGTTGTCTTAGCCTTGGGTATCCCAAGCGTCCTGGACCAGCTGGAATGTAGATCCCTGATCCAAGGTCTTCCGAGATCTCTCGCTAAAAGACTCTATTTTGTGTCAGCTTGTCCTTGTATTGGTGTTGACGTGCATTTAAAATATGTCACCAGTCCACTACTGCAAACGATCCCAAATGTCCGAAGAATGCCTTACCGCAATCCCTGGCCAGAGCAGCCAAAAACTATATATCTGAAGTGATTTGGACATTGTTGAGCACATAGACCTTGGTTTGACAAGTTGATAAGAATATCTCCAGGTGTTGGCTCCAACCAAGAAAAACAGATCTCTTGACATTTTTCGAAAGATCTGTTTGCATCTTTTTGTGTAGCTAAATGGGTACCTTTTTCAAGGTAGAATTGGAAGAAAGAACTAAAATGCATCGTGGTTGTTTTCTAAAACAAATGGAGAGAAAAGTTCTGGTGACATGGTGCACATCTAGATGTATTATCCTTTGGAATATTTGTTAAGGGATTCTCTGTGTGAGGGAAACCGTGGAGCTGTCAAACAGCATGCTTTAATTCTGTCAGCTGTTCCCAATTAACATCAAACGACTTTTTAAAAAAATGCCCTCGGCTGCCGTTTACATTGGTGGAGCAGTAATGGCTGGATCTCTGAGTGGCACACCCCTGTGTCTTAGGAAGATCACACATTCCATGTTTTTCCTTCTTTTGCCCTGCTTCTGAGGTGTAATTGACATTTTTTCCCCAAAGACTCAGATGCCACTCAACCATAACGTGACGTGAAGGGGGGGCGGGGATGGGGGATTCCGGGAAAGTTCAGAAGCATAGGAGCATTTTCGGCCGTCGGGTTCTTAAGGACATTTCCAATACAAATAATTTGTTTTACTTCATGATCCCTGTAGTATTATTTTAGCAAACGCTACTCGATGAAATATCAGGCACATATTTTAATTTCTGTTTTATGTGTGAGTCGTTGTAAGGATACCTATTAAAGGCTTTGTGTTTAGGTATACACAGGCTATTGCTACAATCCATTCAGATTTTCCCCTTTAAGTGTGGTCTTTACCCTAATCACACATATTCATCCAGGGATATCTTACTTTCTTTGTTTGGCAGTATAAGCCTGTTTTGCAAAGGCTATGGGGACTGGCTGACCCCTGCCATCTCCATTGTGTGTGGCTTTGGAGAAAATATTTTGCTAAATAAATGCTTGTCATGTATGTAATGTAATGCTGCAGGTCGCAAAGACAAGCTTGTGGAAGGATTCACAGATCCTCCTGTCTGCCATTTGCCCTCTGGCTTCTCTGTAGTCTACTGTCCCGAAGCTCTCGGCAAAAGACCCCGACTAGATTTTGGTTAGGGTGTCACAGGCTTTGTGAAGTGATAGCTGCAATAACAGACCCAGGGACAGATCTCTCCACCCCCCAGCCCCCCCGAGTCTGACTCACAGGCCCGACTCAGTGGGAAAACACTGAAAAGTTTTCACAGTCCTAAAGTCAACTTCTGATGAAGTATGTCCCATTGGGTCTCATTGTAACCAAGATGAAACCTTTCAGCGTGAACTGCATCCCAATAAATGTGTAATGGTGTTAAAATGGCCATTCACTTTAAAATGGTGCACATTTACATATCTTGGGAGATCAAATAACGTTTTAATAAGGTAAAGACTTTCAAGTAACAATATGTCTGAAACTTTGCATTTCTGAAAAGTATATAAGACGTGTCGAAACCTTCACTGGCATGAGTGCCCTGTGATGGGTTGGCATTCCGTACTGGGTTATGGAGTCAAAATCTTATTTCACATTAGTTACAAAATCATTAGTACATGTCATAGTAGACTGGATTGTGAAACAAATATTCAGAAAATATCACTCTGACTGTTTGCTTATCCTGATATGGCAGTCGTTTCACTGCAAGTTTCACTGCAACTGTGCATGTGACAAACAAAATCTTAAATGTCTTGAATTACAGCAAGACCATTTTTTTTTTTAAAAAAGGCATTTCAGATCATATTAGCTGGTAATTTAAGATGAACCTTAAGAAGTCCATAAGAGGGTTCACTGGCCATTGGTAGTAAAAGAATAAAAAACTTAGTATAAAAACACTGTTCACTGCTTTATAGGCCGGAGGTGTCTACAGCTTTATGTCTTTTTGATCCCTTCCATTCTTCTAGGCCCATGAAGGGAACGGTCTTATTTTCATACAACAAGGCAGTTTACCTCCATCATATCATGGAAACTCCATTACTTAGGTCCTCTTCCTGCTATGAACCTGACTGCTTCTCTGATGGCCCACAGAAGCGTTCCCCTGGTGTCCCCTCCCTGCGCTGAGGACCAGGGTGACGGCCGAAGCAACCTGGAACAGAACGTTTTACTGTCAAAGGAGAGCATTCATTAAAATGTCTCAACTTCTCCGCTGTCCACATGAGCACATTTTATAGTATCCACGGTTTCAGTATATTTGACCACATGGAGAAGAGTAATTTTTTCTCTGGAGGTGAAATTAATCTGCTGAAGTGGTAGACCCCCCACCGAAAACAATGATGACTGTCTTTCTGTGCCTGTGCTTCTAACCCCCACCCATGTGCTACTTCCTGCTTACATGCTGTCCCCGAGTTACGTCTGGGTTCCCTTCTGACAGACAGGTCGTAAGTTGAAATGGACGTATGTCAGGCTGGGATGATCACACTGACTTTTATGTGTAAGAATGAAACTTGTTGTGACTGGTTGTGTGTGAGGCTGGGATGCTCATGCTTCCATACAATACAGCACTTTCCCACAGCAACTACAGCGTGCAGCGAGTACTAGGTAATGTAGTGCTTCAGTGTGTACAGCCACCCGAAACTCATTTTTACATGCATTTCCTTATTTTTGTTAAACTTCGGTTGTATGTGTGAGCTTTCGTAAGATGCATAGGATGTAAGTCGGGGACAATCTGTATTTATAGGTGTTAGTTTAAAAAATTCTTCAAGATCTTCTTATGGTTGTACGCTGAAGGAGCAACGACTGCCACTTGAAAGATGAGGTTAGGGTTGCAACCTGATGTCCCAGGTCAGGTGTACAGATGATGTGCTACCATAGCTTAAGTCAAGGGCTACTTGACTTTCAGAGATTCAGAAATAGCCAAGGAAAATTACACTACTCTTTTACTATGGTTTACACCAATGGATGAAAACTGCTTCTATCAATTTGCAGTGTTGATGGTGGTAATGAAGATGAGTCTCTAAAATGTGATTAGTGTACCCTGAGATGGTCTGGCTTCCTGTCCGAGATGGTCTGAATGGTCTGACTTTCTGTCTGTAATGACTTGGCTTCCTGTCTGAGAAGGTCTGACCTCCTGCCTGAGATGGTTTGGCTTCCTGTCTGAGATGGTCTGAATGGTCTGGCTTTCTGTCTGTAATGGTTTGGCTTCCTGTCTGAGATGGCTTGGCTTCCTGTCTGAGATGGTCTGACTTCCTGTCTGAGATGGTCTGACTTCCTGTCTGAGATGGCCTGACTTCCTGTCTGAGATGTCCCCCATCTTGTACTTGGTATTCCCTAGGATAGGTCCCAGGCCCATCGCAATTCTTTACTAGATAGAAGGTTTAAGGATGGATGGATGGATAACATAAATCAAAGGAGTTTTAGTCTAAATCTCCTAATGAACTCTGCATTACAGTGATGATTGTTTTTGTTTCATATCATACAATAAACCTTAAAGACATTTGATCTTTATTACATTCTGGGCTACCAATAACTTCAGTACACAGAATAACTTCAGGGCCATCTCCTACTCGGCCCATTTTGTGAGTGACTCCCTTTTTGTACTTAAGCTCATGTTCGTCTCATTCTCTCCAAAGCGAGTGTCGGCTTCGCCCCGACATCGAACCCTAATTAAATTTAGCGTTCGGTCGTAGGACATTACAGTTCTCTGTGCTTTCCAGACCCGGGGCCCCAAAGGCCAGATTCAGCCTGAGTCAGTACTGCAGACACTCGGTAAGCGGGAGGTTGGCCAACGAGTACGACATTGTACCATTTATATGTGCACCTAAATGAAATAATACGGCGTGGTGGTAAATCAGTTTTGGGGCGTTGTGATGACTTAAATCAAATAAAATGCAAGCCTCATAATATCAACAGTCATAAATTAATCTGGCATAGCACAATACATGAATGGATCTATTGTATATTGTTGTTGTTGTCCTCTTTAACGAAAAACAAATACATCATACAATATTAGGAATGCTTCATGTCTTCATATGTTCCGTAACCCATTTGTACTGTTGCCTTTTTATTGGACCTCTCGCACTACCTTGTTCAGGGGTTCAACAGAATTGCCTTGTACAGGACATGCAGCCACAGCCCTCAAGTTCCAGTCCCGACCATGTCCCTTAAGATGATTTTTTTTTGGACTTAAAATTTTATACTGTAATAATTTGGGTTTATTGTTCTGTTTTTGACAATGTGTCTTCCTGCGGGATGGTATGAACTTTGGAAAGCGGGATAGCCCATGCTTTCTGCAGGCCCTTGTTAACTCACTCATAGAGAGTACATTTGCACAGCCTGCTTCCTCCTGGGAGGGGGGTCGGGTGGGTGTGGGGGGGAAGAGGTTTATACAAGCTATTCAACAGACCGCACAAACACATTGCTCAATGGCTACATGGAGTCGACTTTCGAAAGTGATACAAGTCTGTTTAACTTGGCTATGGCCTCTTGCAGGTGATATTTCAAGCAAAACTTGCAGTCATTTCGATCATTCATTCAGTGTTTCAAATATGGAGCACCGGGAAGATGAGTCCTGTTTCACAACGGGCTTAAATCGTAGACAACGTTCTCAAGACCCATAGATTGCAAATCCCTACGACATTTCTCGATATCTTGTAGATATTACCAAAAGTCCCGAAAAAACACCCCACAAAGTCTTGTTTATTTAATCTTTGTTCACTTCAGGGGAAACTAATCTAACAGACCAAGCGAACTTAACCTGACTTTTACATCTGTAACAATAATGTAGGGCGTCTTTTAAATAGGGCGGCAAGCCACCAGTCCCGCCTGGGCTGAACACTAATAACTCTTTCCCATTTCATCACTGGGCTGTGTGAAAGGACTTCATTACTTCATTTATGGCTTTCATCTGCCATAACAATACACCATTTTTCCTGATTTTTAATTGCCTATTTTTTTTTTTTATTCCCAGGTGAAACATAGCCAATTCTGTATTAGCATTGCTTCTTAACTACCAGAGTATTGTAACTATCTTTTTGTGTTCCCTTTATGCTAGAATAATGGCATACCTGA
The DNA here is from genome assembly GCA_026776725.1 of Gnathonemus echidnorhynchus. Lineage (NCBI taxonomy): Eukaryota > Metazoa > Chordata > Actinopteri > Osteoglossiformes > Mormyridae > Gnathonemus > Gnathonemus echidnorhynchus. The sequence goes on from JAODJU010000081.1 coordinate 3,488,948, forward strand.
AATATGATGTCAGGATCAGTCCCTGTCCTGGCCCCTTCGGTATGTGTGTTCCCTATTTGGCCAGTAGGTGTCTCTCGCCATCCTGTGTCTTTCGCCCCTAGTGTGTTTCCCTGTTCCCTGGGCCACCACATTGGCTTAATGGGCTGAACAGGCTGCTACGTTATCCCAACTTTCCTTTCCGTTGTGGGTTCGAGGCTGGCCAGCCTTAACTAATATAATTGAACATCTATGTTTCTTTATGTATTCTTGGTTAATTATGTAGTGTATTATCTGTTAGAGTTCCCTGTTTTTGTTCCCTGTTATTCCCTGTTTGTAGTATTGTTCAGTTACCCTTGTTGTCTAGTCTTCCCTGGTGTTTGATACTTTATCTGTTGATTGCCCTCACCTGTGCTTGTTCCTAGTGTTTGTTATTGCCCAAAGCTGTCTTGTAATTGATCCTCATTATGTCTGAATTAAAGTGCTTGTCCTTGTTGTTGTGAGGACAAGAAGACGGACACTGACATGGATCTGCTTCAGGTATTTCCATTTATTTAGTATTACTGAATTGATGTCAGAGGATCTCTAACTCCACCATGGAGTTCCCGGACTTGTGGTAACTGGGTTACAATATTGAAGATGGCAAAGGTAACCAGGTGCTGGGCCAAAATCCGTAGTCGGTCTTCCAGGCGGGGGTCAGGCGATCGGCATCGGTACAGAAGGGGGCAGGCAAAAACTCAGAATCTAGGAATCGTAGCAGACGTCAGAACACCAATAATCAGACACAGGAGAAAATGCTCGGACTATGGGCACACCATGAAGATCTCGCACGGATCAGAAAACCGAGTTGCCAGATACTGTATAGAGTATCGAAACCGGGGAAAACTAGGAACAGCTGGGAGAGGAGTGTCCGCGATGGGAGGAACCGGTAAAACAAGAAAAACTAGACGACAGGGCGCGAAAACCTCAGGGAAGCCCTATCGATTGGAATCCCCGGGGGATGTGGCTGAGAAGCCGATGGGGATTCTCCAGTGCCATCCATGACACTTGTTTGATCTTCAGTTGGTCATTATAATTGTTCCATGTACTTGTTTCAGTTTAGTTATATCTGTGCTGGCCCCTGCATTGCTGGTTTGTTCCTGTGTTGCTCCCTGCTTTAGTTCTTTGGTTGTCTCTTCCAGTGTTTGCACCCCTGGTGGTTCCTGTTGTTTCTCATGCTGCCTTTTGTTTCTTGTTTTTTTCATTTTGTTTTTCTTAAATAAAAAAAAAAACTTATTTTATTTGAGCCACAATGTGAATCATCCCTTTGTCCTTCCACCATGTCATTGTCATTTCACTCTACCCATCAAAGCTCGACTTACCATATGAGCTTTGATATATAAAATTCTGCCCCTCCCCTCTCTAAATGTTTTCTTTTTTAGTCTGGTTTGATACATATTTGTTAACATTTGCTGGGTGCCTTCCGTTTTGGGCTTCTTCAACCATAATCAGAACAGCTTTCACTTTAACATCACACATGTAAACAAACACACGACATGCATGCAAGCGAACGTCTCTCTTTGTGGGGACCTCTCATTCAGTCATTCTTTTATGCCAATGATGACTCCATACTTCAGCACACTCGCTCAAAACAAAGCACAAAACAAAAAAAAATGCTACTTTTCATAGTTAACGATGAAGTTTTAATGGGAGCGATAAAAGATTGTATATATTGTTCATGAATTCAACGATACATTTGAGTGGCACATTCAGATTTCCCTTGTAAAAACAACCACGCTGGCCACACCAGACGAGGAGAGATGCATCACGCTGATGTAACCCAATTCCCTCATGTGCCCCAGGCCTTCGGTTTGACTTGAAACTTTAATTCACCACACATGGCTCAGGATTGGGAAGTCAAACTCCACTCATCGAGTTACAGTGTCCAGCTCATTATGAAGTTTGTTTTAATTAATGCCTGACATTTATCTCAACAAAGAAGCTTGAATCTGAGGGTGAGAAAAGGGCGGCAGGCCTAGAGACGTCCGGTTGCAGGATAGGCAAGGATTAGTGGGCGTTTGATTTAAACTCCCGTACCACTGCAAGACTATACAGTTCTCCGTATTCTTGCCATTATTCATTCTGGCTCATCTCCATCATCTCAACATCTCCTCTCAGGTGCTTCCACTTCTGCATAGGCACCTGGCAGTGGGGCACCAGAAGTCATGGGATCGGGGGGTTGGGAACCACAAGTCATAGGATCTGGGAGTTTCTGACAGAACAGCAATGTAATTATCTGAACCAAGGATGACAGTGCCGTCTGGTGCTGAGAGGTACAGCCCCAGAGCCAGCTCAGGGAAAGCTCAGGAGGCCTGGAATGTGAGAAAAAGTGAAGAAGAAAAAAAAAAGAGGGAAAAAGAACATGTGCCGTCTGTCAAATGAGGACAAGCTGTTCTGGTCAAACTCCCTGGACGCGCCACAACAGAGCTGAGGTCTGTCTTTTCACTCAGTTCTGTTGTACACGTGTCTGTTAGGGAGGCAAAAAAAAATATAAGGCCAGCATTGGCAGGGTCCTGTTAATGAAGGCTAATTGGCCGGGAAAAGCTTGCTCTCAGAGTCGCCGTCCCTGGCCTATAGCGTGTGAGTCTGACTGCGTTTCGGGGCGTAATCACCATTGTCACAGCACAAACTGATCTCATTTATACACAGCGTTCATTCTTAGCTCAGGTTTCTTGCTCCAAAGTAGGAAAAATGAATGTTTGTGTGCTGAATGAGCTTCACAAAATGCACGGATCATTAGAGGGTCTTATTGCTTATGCCAATGTTCATTTATAGTGACATGCCGCACGATAAGAGAGAAGCTAGCTGATGTAGCTAAATATTTTTAACTATTTTAGGTAGTGGGGTAGCTTAATATGTTACATCTATAAAACATCTACTCAAGCAACCTGTTGGTAACACTGACAATTTGCATTGCATTGCAGCCCTAAATATCCACGTCAACAATGCAGCACTCCTTATCATGCTACCCCAGCTCTCTTTGCAGATGGATGATGGGAAATATTCCACCACTTAAGACTGGAACCTTGAGGCACATTGACATACAGTAAATCAGGGTGTCCTACTAGAAAATGGCATCTGGTTTTCTTCTTAACATCACCACTTTAATATGATCTCGCATTTACTCCTTCTCCCTTTGGAGAGTATCACAGTCGTGCAGTTCAACAATTTTGAGGGCCAGTGTTTCATCTGATATCAGTACTCTAAGGTATTGTACTTGGAAACAATAGTTTCTGAATGCTCATATTATTAAAATTGCCAAAATATTTCAGGTCACCATAAAAAACCTATAATTCATATTTAAAATCAGCTCAGCATGCCTAAACGATGTATCTGAGAACTTATATTTTATATGTCTTCAATATTTTATGTTTGGATTTAATTATTAGCAAATTCAGAATATCCAAGGTAGACACTGCATAAAGTAGTTTCTTACAGTTGCCCGATGAACGGACTGGGGGGGCTTAGTGGAACTATTTAATTACTCTGGTAATTTAAGCCGTCTGCTTGCTGTAGAGCAGTGGTTTTCAACCTTTTTTTTTCTTATCCAAGGATGCCTTTGTCCTGGAAACCATGTTTGGGCCTCCATCCACAAGTTATGATATTGTTTCTCTTGTATGTGTTCTGCAATGATGACAAGAAAATTGCTAATGCTTCTTAATATAAACATAATGTAATTTGGTTACACTGCCAAACAATTTCATTTCTTTCGAACGTGACTCAAACAAGGTTTCACTCCACCAATGTCCCCCTTTTCCTCTATTTCTGACAAGCAGAAGGAGAAGGTTTATGAACAAATAAACTAAATTTAAACCCGTTTGGCAAATGGCTCTAACATTAGAAGCCCGAAAATCATTAAACGTGTGCTTAACAACTGAAAAGTCCATCATTTTAGGGCATTAACCTTTAACAAAATAAAACATTCATCCATGCACCCATCCATCCATCCATCCATTTTCTTATTTTATTTAGGGTCACAGGGAAAATAAAACAAATATTGCAGATTATGATATTTTTAACAATGCATTAAAATGAACCTAATAACATAGATTCCTTGCCTTGCCGCTACATCAGATGATTTTCACTGTGAATTCTGGGATTCCGTGTAACATGACGACCGAAGCTCTTGTACTGACACAACCAGGAAGGAACACTATTAATTTCTATTAAAAAGCTGTAATGAAGCCCTAATTTTAACACATAATAAATGTATATTGATATAAATGGAATTATGTCTCTGATATGTCATTTTTTTGCCCTCACTGAGGCCCCCATTGCGGTAGAAGGTCTTGCTTTTCACTTACATTTTGACAAGTGTAGCTTTTAAGATTAAATCTTATTTATGGCAGTAAAATAGATGCTAAGTTTCAGACTTTCCTCCATTACAGGGAGAATCAGTAACTTCTAAAAGATTAGTAGGTTATTATGGGTATTAATGTGTATACAGTATGTGTATCTATTTATATACAGTATACAGTCCGCTCTGGACTTGTGTAAAACAGACTTAAGTGAATCTGGACACAAAAAATATCTGTGATACCTAGACTTTACAGAAGCACTAAGACAGAAGGTCGCTGTAAGGAAATTTACACTTTTTCTTTAATTTTACTTTATTTTTTTCACTTTTTATTTTATGTATGTTCTGTAATACAATTTACTTGCTTATTTAGACTTATGTATTTATTTGCTATGAAGTGTCTTGATTGGTTTAGGGGGTTAAATCCAACTGGCGTTAAATTTTAACTCGCATAAAGCTTTGTGAAACATACATCAGTTGGGACCTGCCTGTATAGACATAGTGACGGCAGTTTGTATAGTGGGTGAGTATTTTGTCATTGTTGGGAATTGTTGTTGGGTGGGATGCTAAGAGCTTTCAAATTGATCGTAAAGAAATCGCTTATTTGCCAGTCTCCCCACATCACTTATAATACCAGTGAACCATTTCCCAGGAGACTGACTTACAATTTCTTATACGGTTTTAATGTCTGCGTTCCTTGAATATAAAACTAGAATCCAACCCCTGTTACCTTAATTGTCTTGTCTGGTATTTTCCTTTGTTTTAGAAGTGCCTGTGGGCTACCTTCATTACAATAAAGTATGCAAAACGGATATTCAAAAACCGGCTCCCTTGAGATCGCTGTTTTTTTGGGTATTATTTCCATATTTCTGATGAGAAGGTTTTTTTCCCCCTCTCCTGGACGGACGCCTGACCTCTGACGTTGATGGCCCATGTGCATCATATGGGGGTGGGAGGGGGGGTTGCCTGGGGGGGGGGTATTTACGACCTGTGAGCTCTATCCGGGCCAGTCGTGGGCTCTCTGGACAAGACC
>JAODJU010000081.1:3519399-3535747 GCA_026776725.1 Gnathonemus echidnorhynchus
GGGGGGGGGGGGGGGGGGGGGCGGGGGCCCATCAAGGCCGTTGAAGCTGTGGTGGCCGATTTACTCCAGGTAAATGTACGATGAAGAGGCCTCCTCTTCATCAGTCTGTTAGTGTCTCTGGGCTTCTGCTATGCAGTCCAAGCTGTATATGCAGACCCACGCAGTGATTTGGCTTGTGGAAGTGAGTGTAGGTGTGAGTGCATCAAAATGAACATCAAATTAAACTGCCTCCTAGCTGCTTGGACCCGCCTCCTCTACAATCTGATTGGTTATCTCTCTGATTCATTCATTTTTTTCCTTCTACCCTCAGAACATTTTAGGATCCTCACACTCCAGGGCAGTGTTTCCCAATCCGGTCCACAGGGACCCGCAGACCGTCCCGCAGACCATCCACGGTCCAATGTGAACTGTCCAGCAGAGACCTGGAAGGGCATGAAAAACGTGGACTATTTGTGGGTCCAAGTACCGAGTCGGGAAACACTGCTCCAGGAGACTGCTGAGGAATCCGCTCATCTGTCTCGCCATGAGACGTCAGGCTCCCAGGTCCATGACAAGCTGCTGTTCCCCATGATGTCAGAAACATTTGATCCAGCGTCAAGGTGCTTGTCACCGACAAGCCTTATAGAAATCACTAGAAAGAAGAAAGAACGATGGGATTGAACCGGGACATCAAAAGACTTGCCAAGCAAAAAAAACAAAATACTGCAACAAGGAATACCCAGACACTAACAGAAGACATGCCAGAAAGTTCAACAAAAATACACCAGGATCAAATCAACCTTGAGTTCCCAGAACTCAAACACGATTTGAGTTGGTTTCTAGGCAATGCTTATAGATGTGTGTTGCTTTTGCTTTTTAAAAAATAAACTCCATTCAGAAATAGCACAGCACTGACTGGTTTTATTTAGCGGACCATAAATGAGCATGAGCATCCCCAATCCTCATCCCCATTGGTCAGGTTGGAAAAGGGTGTGGCTACGAGTTTGTTTGGCTCCACCTACACACATTACTGATGGTCAGGTGCAGAAATGTGTGGACATCTGCTTTAGTCGCCATAAAATAAATAAAGTTATTACTATGAATAATCAAGCTTAATGAATGAGTTTCCAACAGTTGTAAAATATTGAAAAATAAATGATCAAATGACATTAATGTTTCCTCAAGACTTCATAACAATCTGCAGGACTTCACCAGTAATAAGTCAGTACAATAACAGCCCGACCAACTGGAAGATGGCAGTCATCTGAAGACTCATTACTCTTCACCAACTGTCAAAAATGCTTAATTAGCTAAATTTGTATGGACTATTTTATAAACTCTCAAACACATTGGGGTTTTTGTCTTGACAAGGGTTGGAATTAAAAAAATAAGCACAGTGAATGACTGTATGGAAAAGAACTTTTGTTTTTCTTATGAAGCATTTATTTAAAAAAAAAAAAAATGTCCCCCAGATTTGCAGTTCGTTTTGGTTTCCTGTATTGTGTTTTATGAAACGCGTATGGGCTCTCTGCGTTAGTATGCTATCACTAATATTTTAACGAAGCCACCTGTAGGTATTTATTGCTTGACATCAATCTTTCTCGCCTAATGCAGTTTCATTTTAGAGCAAATCACTTAACAAACCAAGTTCAACCAGCCTCCAGCAGAGTGAATGAAAACGAACCCAAACTAATCCAAACTTTCTTCCAGTTAGTCCTTCTTTTTATTTTAAATGGGACATGATCTCACTGGAAATAATTATTAGTCTGTGTTTGTAGAAAGTAGAAATTCTCCCCTATAAAGATTCCAGCTATTTTGAAAAGGTAATCTTGATTAATTTCAAACATCCAATTCCAAACGTCCAGTAATGGCTTGGACAGGACTGTTAGGTTTATTCACCGATTCCTAGGAACGGCCCGTTGAGTGATTTGGCAGCCCAATGTGTTTGAATCGTGACAACGGATATGTATTTTTTTTTTGTATACATCTGTATTCAGATGTTTCACTTTTTATTCATGGTCAAGCTGAAAAAACCTGCTATTTTGAGGCAATCAATTAATAACTTTAATGCTTGTTTAAGCTCCCCACTTATCAGCAGTTTAACTTATTGAAAAGCAGTCAGGATTATAGAGTGCTGTTTGGAAAAGGTGAAGCAGCTTTCCCCTTTCACCCTCTCCGTTTTTTGAGCGAAACACTTCTTGGATGAAACTGTGTGAACAGAATGCAGAGCGGCGGCTCGATGTGGAAACACAAGAGGCTGACGTGTGTGTGACTTTTTGTTCCTGCGACTTGAATCATTTCCCTTTCGTATGCAGGCATGAACTTCGACAGGAAACAGCCTATTATCTCCGCACTAATTAAAAGCTTGGTTCTGAGGTCCCTTACGACAGGATTACTGTCTCTTCAGCGTATTTAAATATACATTGGCGGCTTCTTGCTTGTTAAGTCTGCAAGATGGGGAGAGCTGTCGCAGGTTATGTTTTGTAAAAAGTGTGGAAAAACCCAAATGGGACTACATGCAAAGGTTACAGTCTCTACCTGTTTCTGTGTATCTGTGTGTCTGTGTGCATTTGTGTGTGCGTGCGTGCATGCATGTGTACTGTGCATATATGTGAATGTGTGCGTGCATGCGTGCGTGCATGGGTAGGCAGCAGGTGCTGTCTGTGCAAGTTATGAGTCCAGGGCATGGACTCTTAATGCGAAGGTTTCCGGCCGGTCTCACAAGAGGCCTCGTTGCAGCACCCCCGAGTAATTACTTATCTCAGATTTCTCCATTAAAATATTCCTCAGGCTAAGTGGACAGCTAAGCAGTTGAAAGTTAATGTTTCCAGTGAGGAGAGTGGACTTTTCGAGTTTCCCTCAAAGCTGTGGATTAAGTTCTCTGAATTTGTTTTGTACTGAGGCGCCCCCCCCTCCCCTGCCCTCCCACCCCCTGGGATGAAATAAGTTAAAAAACATAACCATACTGCGTTGTAGGTCTGTGTTTGCAGTGTTTGCACTTGTTAAATGCGGATTAAATTAACTGGAAAAGGTTGGCACATCGACCGCGATTTACTGTCTGCAAAAAGGGATGAAATGCGTCACAGAGGGGTCAAGGTGAAAAAGCCCACTGTAGCTGAGAGCAGAGGCCAGGGTTTAGACTGTTAAACATCCTTCCTGGTTGGGAAGGCAGAGCTCAGAAGGTGACTTCTCTGATCTCCAACCATGTTAAACAGTGGAACCACTTTGTCCCGAAATAACTGAGTTGGACGAGCTGTTCCCCCCCCCCCCCTTTGGATGGCTTTCATTAAAAATCTGATAATCTAAACACAGCTTCCTGTGCCTGTCAGTCACGCTGTGTGATGCGTTGCTGGGTACGTCTCATTCTGGCTGGAAACGCTTCTTTTTCTGTGTGTATGTGTGTGTCTTGGACGAGGGCTGTGACACTTTTTACATTACAGCTTTCAAAAGCACTTGAAATCACCAGGTCGACGAAACCCTGAAATTTTCTACCGTTATCCTGAAAATGAGCTATTTGTGCAAATGTAATTAACACGCATTTATCTTTTAGGACCTAAATTTGCCCTCTTTTTATACATGCACTGCATGTGTAAAATTTTGCCTGTTTGGATCAAAAATAGGTTAATATTACCCTTAGCATATATTTAGCTTTAGATGTAACAGACTGGATGAGTAAAAAAAAACATCCACGATTGCTGTTTATACTCAATCAAAGGATGAACTGACAGGACAGTTAGAAGAGACAGAACATAGTTTCCAGTCTGGCTTGTGTCACTCTACAGTCTACATAAAAGGCTTGCTAATGCCATTAGCAATTAATATTGAATAATGCAGAGTGTGAAGACAGGGCTGGCACAGTGGTGCAGTGGTTAGCACTGTTGCCTCACACCTCTGGGACCCGGGTCTGAGTCTCCACCAGGGTTCCGTGTGTGGAGTTTGCATGTTCTCCCCATGTTGTCATGAGGTTTCCTCTGGGAACTTTGGTTTCTCCCACCACCGTCCAAAAGTACCACTTAGGTAAGCTACCCCATAGCCTGTGAGTGTGCCCTGTGATGGGTTGGTATCCCATCCTGGGATGTTCCCTGCATTGTGCCAATAGGTTCCAGACTGTGAAGAACCAGACAAGCAGTTATAGTAAAATGGGTGGGCAGGCAGACCTGACCTTGCCGATTGTCTGACAACCATGGGCATAGCTAGAAAGTCAGGCCACCCTGACAAAATGCCCTCTGAACATTTTTGTGTAAGTAAAACTCCGATTGGTGTATGATGACAAATCATCTAGTGGTCCAGTGGGTCCACCACTGTAAAATATTGCATGTTCAAGGGTTTCAAGTGCCCCTGTATCTGCCAGGGTGCACCAGCCAACACCCCTGCTGGCAACAATGGTGTCATTTCAAAACATCCTTAATCGTGCTCGAAAAGCATGATTTTTTTGTAAAGTTTCAACAGATCTGGATGTAATCAGCCCAAAACACACCACAGAGCCAAGACCAAGCGTACGCTACGCCCACACACTGGATCTCTTTCCCATTTTCCGGCCCTAACGAACTGGCGAGCTCTGGAAGCACTGTGCGGCGTGGGAGGCCCCTCCAGACCTACCTGCCGGGGCAGAAGCTAGGCCCTCTGCTCACATCCACCCCTGAAGGAGATGGAGAAGCACAAAGAAAATCCTGCAACGAACAGCTGACCAGAAAGCATCATACGCTAATCAGAGTTTTACTTACACAAAAATGTTCAGAAGGCAGACCGAAAAATAACTGGTTCAGAGAGATAACCAATCAGGTTGTAGAGGAGGTCGGTCCAAGCAACTAGAGGAGGTGGGACCAAACAATCAGGGGTCTCTGTCCTGCCTCCTCTAGTTGCTTGGACCCACCTCCTCTACAATCTGATTGGTTATCTCTTTGGTAGACGTAAAACTCCCACAAGCCCATCATACTCAATAACTGGATGAGTCTTTCAGGAATTCACATGTCTTCAGTTCTGAAACAGTTTTGTAATTTAGGAGTTAAGGCTTACATTTGGATGAGTAAATGCCAACAATGCCACCAGGTCACATACAGTACACCCCAGGGGTAATTATGTAGGTCCTTTTTTTTTAGTTAGCAAATCAGCACTGATAGCATGAGCACTGTATAGGGTACTTGACGCAATAGCTGTTTCCCAATTCAGGGGCTGCATCCTTCATAGGATGTGGTCTATCCAGTCTTGGTCTGCTGCATTCTCCTAAAAATTTGCGCAATGAGCCTTGGGATAGGTTGGGCTGCGAAGGATCCATTGTAGCCCGGAAAAAGGACGCATTTCTAGGCCAGATTTGAGGGAGCCTTTTAAATGGGACAGCCTTGTCGCGCTGCTGTGATGTATTCAGTCTTCAAATGTAGCCTTAGAAGGGTGCAGCCTCTGAACTGGGACACAGTCAATGATATATTGCTCATTATGGTCGCATGTTCATTGTCAACAGTGTGAGTTCTCTGCCAGCTTTTCATCAGTCCACTGAGCTTTTATGGAAGGTAAAAAAATAAAGAAATCTCCACCATAAAAGTATTGGAATAGCTTCATGTCAGGCTTTTGTACAAGTACTGTAATTCAATAAAATGTTAGAATACACAGACTCATCAAACCTACCTTACTATTCCAAATTGGTCCCAGTTTGCAAGTAAAAGGTCGAACAAAACAGCTACCTTCAAACGAAAACCCGAAACAAAAAAAACCTGCACGTTAACGTCACGATTCCTGAATTTAAAATGTGCGTGACAGAGGGTAATGTGGAAAACAGGTTTATAATAGAAATCTATTCAGGTAAGGCAGCTCACATTTCCCTGAAAGACACAACATCAGCACGAGTACAGGATTTAAACACGGTAACTGCATCGCCTGCCAGTGTGAGTTAGGAGAAGGGGATGAAAACACACGTATCAGTACAGGCAGCAGACTTTTTTGCTATTAACTTTAGGCTGGTGAGCTACCTTCAAATGCAATGGTCTATAAACAGCTCTATGCTTCTTTGCCGGGGGAATTGCGCATTGAAATAGAATTTCCTTTTCGTTGTTTTCTATGAAGATAATGAGGACAACATACAGCTTTTTGGTCATGTTTTCGCTCAGTAATGGCGCTCGGGCTGACTATTGGACCTGAGCGCTATAATTGCAAAAGCAGAGCAAAAACATTTCCAAACACGTGCCAAGTGTTTAACTGGATGAAAAATAATGTTCGATTCTGACCCATTTGAGACGGTGATTAGAGAGATATTAGGTTACTTCAGCGTACAGCAGCTTTAGGTCCAGAACGCACTTTGCCAAATATTTACAAAGATGCAATCCTGCCACGTCTCCTGTCAGTGCTCGTCTTGTCCTCTCATAAACACTTAACTACTGGCTATTCGATTATAAACACGTCTGTAGCATTGTTAAAACAGTTCTCCTTCATTTCATTCCCTCGGTGTTCGGCTAGCTTGTAAACCGAATGTCATTTCGAACCTAATGTTACACTCCTATATTATTACTCCCCTGTGGCACACGATGACATGTTGTTTTTTAGGGAGAGTTAATGTGGGAACTCGTTAAAAAAAAAAATGGAGCAGCTTCTGACAGGTGGAATTCTTTTTGTTTGTAAAAACACCTCACATCGGTCGAAAAAACAAATAAAAAATTTGTTTGTCAGCTGCACTAGAGTCCCAGCAGCGTCGAACGAGGCCTAGTGACAGTCCACCAGATGTTGCTGAGGCTAATTCGCCGGGGGTTTGTCCGACTCATGGACCCCGGCCCCGTTTCCTGGCACACAGTCTTGGCTAGGGGTGTTTGTTTTGCTGCTGTCCTCGACCCCCCCGGGTCCACGGCTGACACATCGTCGTTTGATCATTAGCCTTCGTGCAGACAGGTGCAAATTCTGCATCTGTGAGCCCTGTGCTAACCACCGTACTTTAGTATTTATATATTGATTACCAGCATTTAAACAGTTAACCTGCCTAATTAACTATTAAACTTGTCAAGTAATTGGTCTGTCCAAGCGATTCGTTTCACCTTGACATCACTGAAGTGTTTTTATTTTATTGTGGAATCAAGAATTCTTAAGTTTGTTTCATTTGCATCAAACATGGCTGAAAATATGGTCTAGTTATGACTAAAATTGATGTTTAGAGTATAATACTGACAGTTTATTAATCTCTGTCGGGAAACACTCTTTTTGCTTACCCTATCGTGCTCTCCATGAGACACACAGACACGTGTGAGCAGGCTTGGGGGTCACAGCACAGGGTCAGCCAGAGTGCAGCACCCCTGGAGCTGGGGGTTAAGGGCCTTGCTCAGGGGCCCATGGACATGTGACTATTCTGCTGAGGTCAAGGTTCAAACCGGGAACCGTCCAATCAGAGGCACAGAGGCTTAGCCCAATGAGCAGCCATACATTTCATCTTTATGCTGCAAACCGTGACGAAGAGTCACGCCTCCCGACCAGCGTAGTCCGAGACGTAGCGCGGGCGGGGGGGGGCCCTTACAATACGAGAAGCAAAAGCCAAGGCGATCCATGGATGTTTTATAGAAGTGTTTCCACAGAACGACTGCCTGGCTCTGCGGTTGCTCCACGACGGAGGGTAACCCCGCTCTCATCCTAGCGAACGTGCGAGAGGACGTGATTTCGTGAATGGCGAGTCAGCCAGTTGACTAAACGTAATCATAGTAAAGCACAGCCAGTCTTTTAAGTGGCCATTTTCATAGGGCCCATTGCTGCAAGCCAATTTCCCAAAGCTATTGATTCAGGATGTGCCGGCCACAACAAAGACGCCACAAAGCACTCTCCCAAGTTATAGCTTTTCAATGGCATATGGGCTTTTCGGCTCTTGTTTGTTGTTCTTATTTTTCTAATATGTCGTTCTCAGGCTAGCTGATGACTTCCTGTATGCCTGGCTCTTCCATTCAGGCCATGCGACGACAGAAAGGCCTGGAGTTTACTGTGAAGGATTTCCTCTCAGCCCTATTCTTTTTTTACTTTCCGAGGCTGGCATTCCAAACCCGAAACTGCTCAGGCTGTCGACTGAACCACAATGCCTCTTCAAAAGGGTTAACTTCAGCACTTCTTTGCCAGAAAAATAAAGGCTGTAGTAAAGGAGCAGAAGTTAATTGTTTCTGTATGACATAGTATGACATAATGGCCATAACGACAACAAAATAAATCCTTTGTGTTTTTTGTTGCCTCTTTTTATGAAGCAAATTAGATGAATTGTAGTGTGTTCAAACTTGTCTTGGGTTCATCAGACGATTCATAAAGCTAGGTTTTGCCATAAACTTCCTGGAATCGCTATATGATCCCACCCCAAAGCGATATGAAAATATACTTTTTTGCTGAGCGTTTAATTACTTGGATGAAATCTCAACCAATTCTGTCCAGCTTCAAAGGACCCCCACTCCAGTGCTTCTGCGCAGATCATCCCACTAACGGTTCTGGAGTGATATGTGGTTTAAAGTCTTAGATCTGTTGGGCCAGGCTACGTTTTACATACTGCCGCTCAACTGTGTTAATCCAGTAATAACAATGCACGTCTATTTCTACATGGGAGACCTCTTCTGGTATCTGCCGGGGTGCGTATTTTGGTTTGGCCGTCGTGCGGGCAGGCGCTGGAAGCGCACCGTCTTTCGGTGGAGCGTGCCTATCCCAGGCTGACCAACGCGGTGAGGCGCGGGGAGGTCCTGTCCGCGGGACAGATCAAAGGCGGAATTCATGCCGCCCAAGCAGAGATAAATACTGGCTTCCCCTCCATCCGCACCTCCTGAGCTGCCCGCCCGGGGTCCCAGGCCCGGCCCGTGCACAGGAAATCGCAGACCACTTCAAGGCACTGCTGCTGCTTGTATAGAGAGGCTAAGGTGACCCCGGAGAAAAAGGTAAAGGTGAAGACTTGCGTTTGGCAGCATCTGAGTAGCACTGGACTCCGTGCACGTGGGAGTGGAGCCTCTCAGGATATTCTTTTTTCCTTTTGAACACAAAATTAGAATGTATCTGATTTTTACATTTACATACGAGTATTCTTCCAACTTTGAGGTTTAGCTTAGCCACGCTAGCATGCATGCTAACTCCGGAAAAGCTGCAGGAGATATTTAAGTAAATTTATCAATCACATTTTCAACAACAAAAAAAAATAAATCATACCCCCTTTTCCAGTTTTGGTTTGAGACGATGACATCTTTTTTTTCTTGTATTTTAAATGAAAATGTACGGAACTGAAAGGTTTATAAGGAAGTTTTGAATGGCAGCTAAGGTCGGCTGTTTTAGCTGAACGAATTCTGTACCTCTGCCAAAGTAATCAGCCCTGGGTACGACTTGCAGGATTATGTCGGTGGATATACATATTCACCGGGATTGTTGTATCACATCCCGTTTATTATTTCAAATATTATTCAAATAGTAAAGTAGCACCTGCTTTCATCAGCGCATTTATCTTCATGAATATTCGATCGCCTCATTATCAGCACCACCTTAGCGAACCCTGGGTGTAGTGTCTCCCATTTTATTGGCTATCGCCCAGGTTGGATGCTGCTTATTGGCTCACAGTCTCACACATGGAGCCTAGCCTGTCTTTCATTGGACGGGTGAAAGAACATAATAAAATGACTGATGCTGTGGATGAGATCTTTGAGGCATAGAGAAGGACAGAGCTGAGACATAGCAGAACCCTCTTACGTATAGACTTGCCTACCTTTGATCATTCTTTCTCCTTCCTGGAGATTGTCGCTGCTAATTGAGTAAATAGCTAGTATACAAGGTTGTTGTTGGGGTAAAGTTGGAACCAAAGGGAGCCTCTGAGTTTCCTTGGGCGCGGCAGATAATCACATAAACTCTATTGGGAAAGGGGGGGAGGTTCCACTGTGATGGCAAAACAAGAAGGTGGTGAATTTTCAGCTCAATTTGTAGCCACCCAAACAATCACCGGTAATAGAGAGCTCGAATACACACCTGCACACATGCCAGCTCTCGTAATCATTTTTGTTTCCTGTCACTTTATTCCTCATCCAGGGGAAGTCCACCAGAACTAATAAGCTTCTCCAGACTGTTTTGGATACTTGTTTTAATCTCTCTGTCTCTGCGAAATGTCTCGAGAATGGCTTTCAATGAGCAACAGCGTTTGGCGACGGATTCTCCGTGCGCTGTGTGGGAGCCATGACTCATTCCTGCGTCGCTCGCAACGCAGAACTGATTCTAAATTCATGTTTGGATGTAAATCGCAAAACAAAAGCCAAAAGCAATTGTGCAAGATAGGTGGCCTCGGTGGGCAGACATAGGGAAGATCTAGGAAGCAGGAACTGACAATGCTGACTACTGGTTCCCTGTAATAAACCTAGGGCCGGTTAACTGGGAAAGCAACTCGTTTGAAGTCCTGGGAATGATGTGAAGGACCAATGATGAATCACTTTCTGGGAAATGTTGTACTATTAAGAAGCTTGTCAGCCACTAAAGTACAGTATATCTACACGGAACAACGAAGATACTGTTGGCCAAGAACAATGACATGCAGGAGAAAGGCTGCAAGAAACGGTTGCGTGTCTTTGACAGGTTATTGAAAAATTTCCAGAATTAAACCTTTTAAATCAAACATCACTGTCATGAAGCAGGAATAGGTGAGGACTGGAATATGTATCTTGCGCTTTGGAGCAGGTAAAGCATAACTGGGCAGATGTGTCTTTGTATAAATACCCAAACCACACCATGGTGTGGTCCATGTTATACACGAGACTTTTTATTCTACACCAAGGTGACATCATACCCATAAAGCAAGCGATCCGTGAATGTGTTCAGTGCTTATGCTGTATGCAGTACCCACTTTGACCACCAGCAGGAGCATTTCACACCAGACCTTAAAATTCTCACTCTATCTGGACAGAAATCCAGAGTTGTTGACTTGTTACCTTCAAAAAGGACTGGAAAACAAGGGTATTATTAAAAGCTCTTGGTGCTTGCATATTTATTTGCTAAGGAAAAACTGGGACCCTTAGCTATAAATTTTCAGTGAGGATACCCCTAGGATGTTGTAACAGGCCTTTGGAGGGGGAGGTCTCATCTGTGCTATAAAACATCTTTCAGAGTGAAACAAATGAGGTATGGAGACCACAACATGACTTTCTAGACTCCTGAAGGTCCTCCTGAGGGCTTGGGTCTTTCCCCTTCTATGGCTGAAACCCATAAATGAAGGTTCATACTTCTCTTTCCACTTGGGGAGCGACTGGGCAGAGCTGTGGGTGATGCTAAACACCACGCCCAATTTATCGTTATAGAGTAACTCCTCACGGCTGATATCGGCTCCTGCAAAATGACCGGCCACCAAAATGACCGCTCGTCCCTCCTCTGGCAGCTGACAGCATGTTGTGTTTGAACTGTGATGTCTAAGGGTCAGTCCTTGTATGTTTCTGCAACCTGATTCAAGCTGATTCCGGTCCACTCCATCCATCCACTCCGTGTTGTGCTCAAGCCAACAGGACACTGCAAATGGTATAAGAGCCACTACAGTCACTTTGTTGTCCCAAATCTACCAATCCACAGTGGGCCCCACATAAGCTCTACCAATCAAAACGATGCTTTCCTAGCTGTAATGTTTATGGGCCACCCCCCTCCATCTCCCCCATGATAGTAAAGTCTACAATTAGTCATTAACTTAAAATAAGGGGGCGGGTACTAGAGGCACTTGATGGACAGGTGTTTTCACACAAAGTGCTCTGCACAAACAGTGCCAGTGCATTAATCGTTCAAGCCAGTGGAAAGGTCAGTGTGGAGCATATAAATGCCAGTCACGACAGTAATTAAAATATCCAAACACGGAGAAAAGCTAAAAACTGCAACATATGTGCATTCTTATAATATGCTTAAAAATATATATTTGAAAAACACCTGCATGCAGGGCTAAGTCAGTTACGTAGATATCTGATTTGTACGAGTCAGCTTTTCTCTATATTCCTCTCCCATTCGTTCATAGTTCATGTCTCACCACAGTAAAATCCCATATATACTTTCTCAGAACCCTGCTGTGCTGAGTTTTACTGAAGATTATCTTCAGGTTTTCAGGTGAAACCCAAAAGTCCGCCAGCATGGGGGGGGTGGGGGGGGGTTGGGGGTGCGATAGCTAACATTTGTTAGGTCCATCTACTAAAACGCGCACATAAAAGTAATATATTGTATTCCTAGGCATTTTTATGACCTAAGAAGGATGTCTCCAGAAATGCCTGGCAGGCATCAACATATCTGCAGGTGTAAAAACACGAATGGAATATGCTGAAGTTGGTAACACGTGTGACCGAAGCGTGTCAAAAATTGGAGCATGTCTAAAGGCATTAATTACTCTTTAATAGACAATCTTAGCCCCTAAAGCTCATGAAATACCTGGATGGAACTCAATAAATATATCACCTGATAGATGTATCAGCGTTTTTTTGTTTTTTTTTATCGTACGTATTGGTTACGAATTTCCCTCTGGGATTAATAAAGTGTGTCTGTCTGTCTATCTACCTATCTATGGTAAAACCAGTCGCACCATTGGTTGGCAGATAATTTTTCATTACTGTTATATACTTGACGCCTCTGCTGTGAAAAACGAGAGGAACAATAGTGCGATTTTTTTATTGGACAGGGAGGATCTCCAAGGGACAGCTGCGCATTGGGTTGAGGCGATGGAACAAGAACCTGAACCATAGCAGATGAAAATCAGGTAGCGTGGTCCTGCATAGATTACCCCATGCTCCAGTTCAAGTTGGCGTCTAGCAGCCGACAGCCACTGTGATTCTGTGCCATTAACTGAAAGCGCATATTGCACGGGGAACTGCAGCTAGCTAGACCGCATGGAATTTGTATTTAAATTAGCCAAACCAACATAATGTGCACAACAGCTGCCTGGACAAAAAAAAAACCCATAATAATTAAATTGGTAAAAATAAAACAAGTATAACTAATCTGCAAAAACAACATCGTCGCATTGTTTGAGAAAGTGTGGTCACAACACGAAGGACGCCATGATGATTCTTAGACATGGTATTTACGACGACACGGTAAATGACTTCGTTAGTGATTTAGCCTTGGCTCCCACAGCTGATAATTTCCAGTAACTCCAACATGTGGACCCTTGCCTTACACACCCAGGCAACACTGACACCATCGGACACCCGTCATGATTTAGAAAGGGGCTTTTTTTAGCCATTGCCTTCTCCTTCGTCTTTCCTATCTGCTGGATTGTTGTCCATTTCAGGTACACAGCTTAGCTTTAGCTTGTTAGCCACGTTACTAAAAACCCAGCATTTTAATGCGGCCACGGGTCAATCGAATCCCATGTGGCACCCTAGGTAAGCTTCACCGCCAGCGCCCCCTATCTGAAATAAAGTGAAACCGGCCTGTTAAGTCGCCCCTCTCAGAAGATACCGGCCTAGGTGGGCGCCAATGTCACGTAACGGCTTGACTGTCACTGCCATGCAATGTTTTGTATGTTAAAACATTTATAGGTAATATTGAACTGATTATTCCGTGATCGTACTCATGCAATAAAAGACAAAATCACAAAGGCAGAGAGAGAGAAATGCCGCATTGCCCAGCCATATTTCTGTTGCTATTCCTTGACAAATAATGACTGCAGTCGATTCTTCTTTCCAGCACAAAATCATTCTTCCTTTCTCAGCCTTTCAATCAATGGCCGCAAAAAGATGCCAAGTCGCGTATAATTTTCCATCTATTGCCTTTACGCCATGTGAAAACTGGATGTAGCTGTCAAACACATTGTTTTGCATATTTGTTTTTAATGATTTTAGCTCAGTAGACTTTCTCAATCCACAGTCTTTCAGAAACCAACACATATATTATTTTCACTTGAATTCATCTACAAAACTGGATACTTTGCTCTCATCTGATTGTACCGTCAGATAAATATTTCACTTTTTGGACTAGTGTGTTTTCTGTTCTGAATATAAACTGGTTTATCTGTAAAGCATAACCAGATTGACTCTGGTCACTTGATGAGGTCTTGGTCTCACTGGCACCTCCAACATCCACCCAGGCCGCCTGTAGAAATAGATTCTCATGTTGCTTGTGCATGATGATGAGTTTGCAAGGAATTCTGGGTACCTTCTCATAAAGAGGCAACTTTTTGTTCAGTGATAACTTAATCATTTTGTAGCTGTAGATTTCATGCATTTTATCTCACATTTGAGCACCCACATATACTGAACTATAATATAAGATTTTTCACAAAGGAAACAGAAAAATAAGAGCTACAAGGAGTAATGGTTTGGCTTTCAGGCTCGAAACATGCAATCTGTGAGGGGTGAGACTGATAAAAGGGAAGCCACAGGTGAGGTGAAGGATTGTGTTTGTCATGTGACTCTGTCATGTGACCCTGCACTGGGATATCCACCCCTGAATGTTACATTTACCTCAGTGAGCCAGCAGTCTATTATAATGTTCAGCAACTGTGAATATTGTTTAATTATGCGGTGAGTAATAATGTTGTGTTGATGCTACAAGCTCTCTGATGTATTATTTATTAAATGCCACCTATACCGCGTGCGCTGTGTGGCTCCACACCAGGATGAGATTGTAGAGCATGGGAAAGTGTGTTTCTGTCACATCTCAGTACTCGCCAGGTCAACCAGTGGCGACATTTGTTGATATAAAGTGCTTCGGCCAATTGGCTCGCCGCTCGGCCCTGCGGAGAGCTGCCCACAAATATCTTAACCGTCTCCGGGAGTCCCTCCGGCCAACCAGAAAAGCAGGTGAAATTTATGAGCATCTGTCAGGAAGCCCTGAAGGCACAGGCATGGGTCAGCAGGTTGGAAACATCTCCGTCCCTCTGCCGATCCGCAGCAAGCCAGGAAAGGAGCGTAGACTAAATAAAATCTGCAGATTCTTACGTTCGTGGAAGTCCCGAAGCGAAAAAGCGAAAAGTGAGGATCCGGAAGCAGGTCTGGGGATACGAGAGCGAGCGGCAGTAACACTCTGGCAGGTCCAAGAACAACAGAGAAGGCAGAAGGGAAAAAAGGAGGGAAAGAGGCCATCGGAGTGTGGAGGAGGAGATCCCGGTGAGGGGCAGTGATTTCCAGGTTACAGGCCTCCTGTGCGACGGGCAGGCTTGGGGCAGCCTTTAAGGTCCGTCCCTGAATAGCTGCGGTCGTTAGCGGCCGAGCCTGAGAAAAGGGGGCTTGTTTAATCGGGGATCGGTCCATGGCCGCCCCCCCCGAGGGGGAAACGGCCATGGTGACATCATCTCACAGCTCATTGCAGCTCCTTTACACCTCATTGTGATCATCTCTGATGGGCCCCTCCCCGTCGTTAACACCTCTGCACATGCACATGGGGGGGGGGGGGGGGGGCATGCTGGAGGACCAGCGGTCACATAGTCAGACACGTGTGTGTGTGTGTGTGTGTGCGGATTATGTTTATATTGCATTTTGGGGACCAAATGTTGTTTTTATGTTGTGGGGACATTCAACTGATTTTGGTAACACTTTACATGATAGTAACATTGTATAGTCATATAATGTTTGCTATTAATGTATATTAAAGCTGTTAAGGTACATTAGGATGTTAAGGTATATTTATATGCTGCTTATGAACAATCTATGAATGCATTATAATTGCATTATGAAGGTGCACTGAATGCTTTATGAATGCATGATGAATGCGTTATGAAGGTGCAGTTAATGTAAAGCGTTACCCTGATTTTTTTTATTCCTCAGTCAGTTTTCAAACTTCTAACATAAAGAGATGAATATTTTCAATTGTTGTCCAAGCAACTTGGTAGTTGTCCAAGCAACTAGAGGAGGCGGGACCAAGACATCTGATTGTTTCTTTCTGACTCTTCTAGTTGATTGGACCCACCTCCTCTACATTGTTATCTCTCTGAACCAATCATTTTTCCTTCTTTCCTCAGAACATTTTTGTGTAAGTAAAACTCCCATGAGCAAAGTGGAAGTATGTACAAGACATGGAGGAACACCAGGAAAATGTCTGAATAAGGAGGAACAGGTGACTGACTGGCCATGAATGAGTGTGAAGGAAACCAGATAAATCCTAACAGGCTCCAGGTTCAAGGCACCGGTGGTCAGAAGGTGCAGGCTACAGGTAGAGGGGAGGTGACTTTGACTCAGGTCATGTGACATGATGCAATAGCAGAGGGTGCCATGCCCCGTCTTTGCAGACTGACATTCAGACACAGCAGCTATAAGCACACACCCTGCACACGGTGACTTCACGGCCATCCTTGCACCCCTCGGCCTGACGCCTGCCTTCCTCGGAGGGGGCCGGGCGACTGATATGACTTTCTCAGCTGCTCCATGTGCTTGACATGACTTTTATAAACGTGTGTGTTTGTTTTCTCACACGTTTTCCCCCTGGCCCCCCATCGCCCTGCCTCCCC
>JAODJU010000081.1:3550857-3584956 GCA_026776725.1 Gnathonemus echidnorhynchus
GCCTCATTAGACTGCCCCCACCCCCCCCTCCCCCCCCCCCCCGGCAAAACCCTACAAGCTCAGCGTGTGTGGTACTCTCCAGGCTCGAGCTAACAGATAACATCATAGCGACGATGACTGCGACGGCAGTGCCGCTTGCTAAAAATTCCTGCCCGTCCCCCGTGGCTCTTGTGTTTGTTGGCCCGGTATAATGGCCGACATTGAGGAGATAGACAGGGCGTTGTCCCTTTGCCCTTACCAGTTTTCGGCCAGCCAGACTCTAGGAACTAGTGGTGTCTATCCCTCTAAACATCTGTTTAAACTGAGCTTGGGTTGGGCTCATCCACCAGCCAGCGCAAGGTGCAGTACGTTGAGAAGGACACCCACCATCTGCTGCCACCCTTAGCCATGCCAATGTATTTCTGTGGAGTTTTTATTGGACAGAGGGAAGCCTTCATCAGCCTGAGAAACATAGCATGGAAAGCTGCAAAAAAAAGGGATGATGTAACAGGGAAACTAGCGATGTCAAGCGATTGGTCGCCAAGGGGAGATGAGGAGACTGATGATGTGATGTGTTTTGGAGTCACAAACGGATAGCTTTCTTGGACGGGACGGTTCTGTGGAATCTGGGAACGAGGGCAGGTGGGCGTCTCGATCTCCTTCCTTGGTCCCAGTGTGCAATAGCTGTGAACGAGAGCAGCCACAGAACCAGAAGACAGAGCTATCGGACGGGTGGGTTTTATATCGAGCCGCCCTTTGGCACATTTGGCTGCGATTCCGGTGGGGAGAAAAGTGAGTAAGGATTGTCGCGCCCAGTAGAAGTGTCAGGTGAGTCATTTTGTGTCGTCGTTCAGGGCGGGGACAGCCCAGACAGCCACCAATCACCTCACAGCCCAGGGGAATTCTGGGTCTGACCTTGGGCTGTACATGGAAAAAATTGTGTAGACTCCATTTGAATTTGTATGTGTCTTTTTACACAGAAGCCCTCAGAAGATTGGGGAGAGGCCCAGAACTTGGTGAAAGGGCCAAGTCATCTGTCACTTTTAGCGTTCTTTTTCAGTTTTGTCGTGAGTTTTTTTTTTTTCTTCATCCAGCCTGTTACGTCTGTCATTTTTCTTGGAGCCAACCAGACAGCTGCCTTATGAGCCGTATCTGCTTTTATTCCCACAGTAATCTACTCTGACCACATCCTAGGTCCCTGCGAAGGATCTTCCTTTACACTCCTCTTCAAAAAGACAAAATAAACCTATATAACAAGAAAGGAATTAAAATAAATCCTGGTAATCTTGGAAGTGACTAGCCGGGAGTCCTAATGCTTCAAGAAGCAATCTAAAGAGCAGCTGTTGAAAATGAACGTGGGACAGTCACAGGTTGTTGTGCCAGATGTGTGCTTTCACAGGTGAAGATGCTACAAACATAAGAATCAATGATATTGTACACAAACGTTTTTCCTTTAGAAGACTGTTTGATTGCTCCAGTTAGTCTTTGTTTACGTTTCCATATGAGGGTGGCGTGGTCGTGCAGTGGTGCAGTGCGCTGCTATCTCACACTTTTGTGACCAAGTTTCGAGTCTCCGCCATGGCTCCATGTGTGTAGAGCTTCCATGTTCTCTCTGTGTCATTATGTGGTTTCTTCTGGTTTACCCCCACAGTCCAAAAACGTGCCGAGGCTGATTGGGTTTGCCAGATTGCCCATAGGTGTGCATGTGTGAGTGACTGGTGTGTGACTGTGCCATGCGATGGGTTGGCGCCCCAACCTGGGTTGTTCCCTACCTTGTGCCTGTAGTTTTCAGGATAGACTCAGGACCCCCCACGACCTTGAATAAGACAAGCCGTTACAGAAAATGGATGGATAGCTGGACAAGATACATATCAACTTTTAACTACTTCTACAACTTTTTATTTTATTTGCAGTGGTCCGATTTGAATAAAGATCATGGGCCGATTTGGAAGTTTCTTCTGTTTATTATGGTGTTTGACAGCAATTCGCAGGTCTCTGGGTGTTCAAGAGGACACCATTCATCCCAGTGTGATAATGAGGGTAGATGAATATTCACTTTTGGGCTTGACGTCAAGCACCACTGCTGGGCAGCTGTGAGAGCGACACAACTGTGCATTTTTAGGTGATCCCTCCATCCATCTTCCTTAACTACTCACCCAGGAAAGGGTCACGGTGAACACAGAGCTGAGCAGGCAGCCAGGCAGAGTACAATCGCAGGCCACGCCCACAATTATATGCTACAGGCAATTCAGAGTCAACAGTTCACCAATTATGAAATGGTATCCGCTGAGCATTGTAACATAAGTATGTTACTGTACAATACAAGGGAATTTTGCATTGCAATCATACAGTTTACAATGTGTCAAAATAGGGACCAGTTAGTTTGCATTGGGTTTGCTTAAGGATGTGCATGATTTGAGTTTAAAGCTCTACCTAACTCAGGAAACATGCAGATGGAGCTGTCCACATCACCTCTGCAGTCTCCTGGTTGTTTACGCCTCGGAAAACCGAAAATCGTAGCAGCCTGATTTGTTTTAAAAAATCGTGTTTGGTAAATGGTACGAGCCTCGTAAGTGAGACTTCATCACTGGCAGCACGATAAAAGCACAAGGGTGATTTCCATCTGCTGCTGCCAATGCCTTCATTTAGACCCGAAAGCAAAGATTGAGAATTTTGAGATGTTTAATATGGTCCCATACATTTGTCCCATGTCTCTGTATGGATACTGACTTTTTGGAAAATGTTATTGCTAAGATGGTTGATCGAAGGCCAAAGATACAATCGAAACGTGCATCAAGCTCCAACGAAAAACTCCCAGTGTCCGAGCAAGTCTATTGTCAGACCTCCCATAGCCCTTCTATAAAACACGCGTAATTTCCAGCAATAAATGGTGGATTCCATTAGAGGGAAATGTTCACGCAAAGTCATTAAGCACAACGTGAAACACGGTGAGGCAGTCTGAAGAAGAAAGACCGGGGTAAGGTGGAGCTGAGATTTTAGGGGAGGATTTCCATCCAGATGTTTTTGTTTTAAAAGAGATTTATAAAACTCTTTGTTTTGGAACCCAGGGGTTGACCTATGGTGTATTGCCCCCACCCTCAATCCCCTGTAAGTCTTTAATCAAATACACATCTGGATTGCATTGGAGGGATGGAGAGGCCTGATTGCTGTTTTGTGGACCACGCTATGATGTCACTTCCCATTAATGATGATGCCGCCCGAAGTAGCCGCGTTTCTCTCATTGTCCGGCGATAACGGGACCAGAAACCGCAGACAAGGGGACAAGTGGGCCAAGCCAACCTGTCAGCTTAGAGCGACACCAGTGAGATGCAGGTCGCCGGGTGCGATGAAGGGTGCGTAAGACGGCAGGCGTGCTCTCGGGTGGGGAATTGCGGAGGAACTGAAAACCGGAGCGAATATTAGACGTCCCGCAGGCCACTCCCCGATGAGAACGTGTCCGTCTTCGGTGCATGTGTAAATAGCATAATCAGTTCTTGGGGGATTCCTTAAAAGCAAGCACGGCTTTGATCTCACGGAGGCGGCGGCCGGCGGGGATTTTCAGAACGTATCTCTTACGGGGTGACCAAACATTTTGAAAACCGGCACAGGATTCCAGTGGGTTACAACGGGGAACGAGGTTTCGCTTACTAAGAGTAGGGTTCCACACGGCCTCACTGGGACCATGGGTTACCTCAAATAACCACTGATTTGCAGTGTTTGCCGGGGAAAAACGTCGAGCTGCACCAGAGCTAAAACACACACCACGATTTACAGTCATCATCAGTAATTAGTGGGCCCAGGTTCAACCCCACTGTTCTGCAAGGCAAAACATTTCCCATTATGTTTCTATACAGTGCGTAACATATCACTTTGAAAATAATAGCTTCACACATCATTCTTTTAACATTGCAGCACATTAGTAGGCAGGTTGCTAAGCAGATAATTAATACAGATCTCCTTATAATTAGCCCCTGAGATGCGTGCACATTCTGGCAATGTACTATATTAATCACGAAAAGTAATCAGCAGAAATCCTACACTTGTGCACGATCTCATGTTCCTTGTTTTGTTCAATTCAGGCTAGCTGGAAAATCGCAAAGAACATTTCTGTCCGGCCATGAGGTTTCTGACCCAGAGACGGAGCTCAGGCCTGGCAGAAGACAAAAAAGGACCTGGAAACGGCTTCAGAGCTGGAACGCAAACGACAATAAAACGCTTAACAATGTGACGGTTAGGCGAGTGCTTTCCCGTTTCTCAGGATGAATTGAATGCGATCCATCACGCTATTGTATGCCCGTCAAAATGTTGTGAACGGGACATATAGTGTTGCAGTGAAATAGATCATTCCATTCATCATCAAACAAGCATTAGCCCAAACCCCCCAGAGATGTGTTGCATTACAAGGTTTGAATTCACATGACCTCATTTAAGAGTAGATCAGAAATCCTGTTTAGCCTATAGTCATTCATTTGACAATAAATGCATTATTTATAAATTCCTCTATTTCCAGTAATGGTGTCTAGCTCATGTGCAGTTCCTCTGCGTAAGGTTGCGGACAGGGGTTAGGAATGCGGGGAAACCTGATCAGTCTCCCAGTGATCTTTGAAGGCGGTAGACTGCTGATTCAACATAAAATGCGGTTGCATTTTATTGACTGACATGCAGCGCGACAACGACTAACGTGTCTTTTCAGTGTGGGACAGCACCGACCGCAAACTTTAAGGGGTCTCAGAAGCTGAACTTCATTCCTCCAGTGCAAGACTATTGCGATATTCTGAGAAATGTGACCACTGTAATGCAGTGTAGCTGCAGTATCCTTCTGTGATGGTACATTGGCCCTTTTCCCCTGCAAATACAATGTAGATTTATTGTGCCTTTATTTTTTCACTATCCATTTCTCCCTACATCCATCCAACCGTCCATTTAACTGCTCATTGTGGTTAGGCTTGTGGGACTTTATCATCATATTTGTTGTTAACAGGAATAATATAAGATATTCATTCTTCTGGAGAAACTTCCGACTGTAAAAATCTCACCATTTTCTCATGGGCTCCTAGAAGTCATTCACAGGCCCCAAAAAATAAAAACTCAAAAGAGTAATTGACAGAACTACCCTGAAGACACACTCTGCTCTGTGACTGTATCGATTTTCTTTGGGAAGTCTGATACTATTCAGATTCTTTGTTGTTGAAGAGAGAGCCGTTATAAGTGAAACTTGACAATATAGGCAGCCATTTTGGCTCTTTGTGTTTAGCTGGGTTCTCAAGGCAAATTACAGAACTACTTCTCCCTCCCCCACACAGAAAATACCATACGTCCCCTGAAATATATTACAATTTAAATTTAAAATGTTTCATTGTGATTGTGCAGCTCTGTATTCTTTTGTTTTTAAGAATATCTACCCTCTCAGTCCATGATTTATCTTGCATATATTAAACATTTGAACATTATTACTATTATTATAGTAAAAGAAGAGATGCACCAATTTATAACTGCAATGAATGTGTTCCTTATGGATTCAAGATTCTTCAAATACAAAGCCATGGATTTCCTTGTTTCAAATGCATAGTTTGAGTGGTTTGCCCTCTCTGAATTCTTGCTACTGATTTTCACTTGAGGCATAGTTGACATTAATAAAACATGCAGGAATGTCCCTAATATGCCAGGGACTACTAAAAATCTATTATAGCTTCACGCAGTACAAAACAAACGCTCCACATTGGTATCCAAGGAGAATCACCTGGAACGCAAGCATTGTAAAATGATAAAAACAGGAGAGACTCGTTCATTTTGAAAACTTCTTGCAAGTCTGAGACTGCCAGGCACAGACAAAAGACAACTTACAAGGATTAAGACCACACAGCTGGAAAAAAACAGGGGGAATATGCTTCTGGAACATTCTTCAGAATTAATATATGGGCTATCTGAGCCCTAAATCCACTTAGCAAAGAGTACAGAGTACCAGGAGATGCAAATTAAAACTGAACCCCATACTGAATAGCAATGAGAAAAATGGGAAAAGATATCAATCAAAATCAAAACACTTTTCACTTGTATTTCCAGTCGAAAGAGTTTTTCAGGAAGCAGTGGACAGTGGTATAGATATGCGCATTTAGAAAAAAAGTCCTAATAAAAAGCAAGTTTATTTAAAAAGCCCGCCACTGATATTTTTAACAGGTCTGGCACGTCGTACAAATCGTGGAAGGAATATTAGACTCAGAATGCACAGTTCTTAAATTGAAATTAAGTTTATCTGCCTTTTGTAGCTGCCAAAAGACACCCCCACTCTCATTAATGTAAGCTGAATAAAATTTTAGATGACTGCTTGTTTGTTTGTTTTTTTTTTTGCAGTTCATGGTTGGGAGGACCTTACTATTGTGTCCAGGTAAAGCTTTTGTTCTGTTTTTGAGGATCCCATTATGCCAGCGTCACAATATATCAAAATGAAGACGAGCAGGTAGTAAATGTCAAACATAAAAACCATGGCCTATTTAATAATTACTGTTTTTTTGTGTGGTTTTTATTTTCACAACTAATGGACGCATGCGCACCATTGACTGAGTCATCGGCTTCGTTAAGACCTTGCTGTTTACGTCAATGGCTGCATAAACATTACCTTTTCACGCAAAACTGTCATCTTGCTACAACTGGAAACAAATGGAGAGTTTCGCGAGCCTATCGCCCTGAAATTAACCAGCTCCGCAAGCTGTTACAATTACTCTAAGCACCATGCGTCTGGCCGCGCCCAGTTCCCTACGTCTCCCTTACTGTTAATGAAAATCGGCTCTTCACTCTTTGTCACCGTAGAAACTTTCCTCGCAAGGAGCTCTGATAATATGTTTGTTACCACTGTTACAGATGGGTCGCGATCTGTAGCGCAAGAGGGAGGGAACTAGATCATGATTTGAATAAAGCATGCGAGAAAACGATTCTGTTCCTGGAATGTGACTCCAAATGTGAACCGAACACCTTTAGCAAAAATTAAAAAAAAAAAAAAACTTTAATCAACTCGGTATGTGGTTCGTCTGCAGTCTGAGTTTAAACAACTTTCCCTTAATTGCTCTGTATTTGTCATTCATCATCATTTGCCTAAAACATTCATTCATCAGCAATTTGCTATTACTCAAACATTTTTTTACATTAATTTACATGTGTATACATAGTTTTTTTTCTTTATCCGAATCTATTTAACAGAGGATGAAACACACTTTTATTCAGTAAAATTTATATTTATGATGTTAATCAATGCAGGGTAAAGTGAGCGAACAAGGAAATGTGTGTTTATTTAAGCTTTGGGGAACACCTCTAAACTAAATTACTGTAGTCTGTGTAACTAGTCTACTTGTACGAGTTTTCAGGTGTGAACACACCTCAGGGGAATATTATGGTTTGGTGGTAAGGAGCTCGAAATTTCAGTCATAGTTTGTTGACGCGATAAAAGAAATATGTATCATATGTAATATGCACATCCCTAGAGTGTGTGTCCGTGTGTGCGCGCTGTGTGCGCGTGTGTGTGTCCGTGTGCGCGCGCGCTGTGTACCCAGAGATGCCCGCGTCTTTTGAAAGCGCGCTCACGGAGGCGGGGCGACACAACTCACTGATGTTGATTACAGGTGTATGTGACCAGAAATTCATTAAAGCGACAGTCGCGGATGCACTGAAATGCATATGAATAAAATAATATGAATGAATTTTATGTTCCTAGATGGAGCATTTATGTACCTGACAATCTCTGAAAAATAGAAAAAAGTGTTTCCATAAAACAGTAACTGATAATATTTAACTTATATTAAGTATACTCATTGCTCTATCACTTGTAAAACTAACAGAATATAATTGTTCCAGCTGCCAGAATACACATTTATTTGAAACTACAGAATATACGTGTGTGTGTGTGGGTGTGTGTGTGTGTGTGGGTCCCCACAGGGGTTGAGGGTTAAATGAATGAACGGTCCCCACAAAAATAGGAGAAGTTTGGTGAGAAGTTAAAAAATACCACACATATATGTCAGGGGATATTTGTAGGTAACTACAAAAACTTTCTTTGTACTATGTACATATTAGTAGTAATTTTATATTTCATTATAAACAGTAATTCGTGCAATTGAGATACTTTTAATTTCTCCCATTATAGGACATCATACATGTAAAAATTTCTCCAAACCTTTTTCTCCATCTTTTTAAGTTGATGTCACAGGAAGCTGTCATAGATTCCAGCTTGTGATTTGCCCAAAGGCTCCCAAAAGGTGTCTAACACCAGTGGGCGTGTCGCATTTCAAGGCTGCTGCTGCGACTTTGTCACAGCCTGGGTCGTGCTCCATACTCTGTATCGTGTCACCTGGCATTAGAGTCCGTCACGTATTTTGGTGCTATGGACCTGACCAAACACCAGATTAAACGTATACTTAGATGTTAGCAGGCACTTTTCTCCGGTGCAACTGGAATGTCAGCTCAAATAATAATTGTTTTAAGTGACAGAAATAAATGCTAATGCAAGAATTCAAGCAGTGCAGTAAAATGTGCAATTAAATTTATTATTTATTATATGGTTCGTAACTTGTGTATGACTATAAGGCAAAGGTTGACAAATGGGCTCATATTCATCGTTTGACCATATTTTTTTCATTTTTATATCCCTGTAGCTGAGGTTGATATTTCTTTTAAACATATTTTTATTTTTCCTTGGAGACGAGCGATGACCTCAAATAACGACATTACCAACCGTCGCGTAAAACTCAAGCCTTGTTTGGTCCAAATTCTGAGCTGCCCTCCAGAGGTCATAAATAGCACGGGAACCTGCCTATTAGCGTAATGGCTAACCAATCACATAATTGGAGCTGTCAGTCCGTCCGACCCGCAAGTTAAAAGGCAGCACCTGTGCGCGGCGAAAAAGCATTCAGAATAATCTCGTAACCAACTGGGCCCAGACATTCAATGCCACTCTTGACTCTGAGTGAGAGTGATTAATTAATTCATATTATTTCTCCTCTCTGTGCCAGTTAAACAAGTGTCGAGCCAGGAACCTTTGAGTAAAATAATATTACCCGCCCGCCTGGTAATGTTTTCGAGTTGCTGACCTCGGCTGCCTCTGCGACGAACCTGTCCCACCAGGTCACAGCTATTGTACAGTACAACAGGGGTTACACTTTACACCTGGCTTATTAATAGTTGTTTATTGAGTGTTTGTCATTGGATATCCACATATAGGGCACTTCTGCTGTCATCTCCTAAAACTAGTCATGGTTAACCTTCCTTCTGAGTGACAACCTTGAGGAGGGTAGTGAGAGAGGGACTAAAGATGGTCCCCACACTCTGAGTCACGATGGAATGTTTTCTGTCGAATCCACCCCAACTCCCCTCGCCGCCCTCCCAAAAGCCAATTGTAAACCTTTTTCTTTTTCTTACCGTGGAAGTAAAGACTGGAAGGGAACCTAGCAAAGGACATTCTGCAAATCCTGCGTAATTCCCATACAGATGAAGACAGGCTTGTTGACTGTCAACTTGTCTAGTGCTGTTCGCAAGAAGTGCTCACAGAAAATAAACATCCAGTTTCGAAACACGTGTGCATCAGGCCTGGTACTCGGCTAGCTAGACTGGGGATGATCAGAGATTTTGGTTGGATATCAATACATTTTTAATAGAAACCTTCCGTTTCGCTATATAATGCAGCTGTATAGTTTTATAGGACAAACCAGGTTTAAAAAATTGCAGAAATAAAAAAGGAAATAAAACTTTTTTTGTGATTGGCTGAACACTCCTTACATCTTGCCATAGTTTCTGTTCACTTGGATGCATATTATTTTCACGCAAGAGAGATTTAAATATCTGCTACCTGTTTTTCGATACTTTCTATTTAGTGGTTAATGGTTATATTGCATACTTTTAAAGTGCAGTACCTTTAATGTTCTTTTTTTTCCTTAGGCTGCATTTAGCTCCTGCCTGACCCCCTGAGTTTGACAATAAATCATGTTTACTGTGGTTTTCATTAAGCAATCCGGAGAGTTGCGTCAGGAGAAAGCGATGCGGTCCGCTGGTCTCCGCACCGCAACGAGAACGTCGCATGTCTGCTGTGACACCTGCGTTCGCTCCACGTTCTTTCGTTTCAGATATTGGACCATTAATGATATTGAAACCCTCTGTTCCGAGTTTTACCCAGCAATTTTCAGAGGTTTTTACAATGCATTTATAGTGCTGTTAAACTACCTATGTCCGCAGCGTAATTCCAAGTTTACAATCAGAACAAATGGGGCAACATAAATTGAATCAGAGGCCTCACAGGGAGATCAGAGGTCTGGATGAGGATACAGAGGATCTGCTTTGGAGAATCTCATGAACTGCATGCCGACTGAATGTCCCGATGTTCCCAAGCCCTGTTTATCTGCGATGAAAATTGTCATACTGGGAAAAGAAGCGATGAAAGTTCCCTATTGAATCTGTCAAGAGGAGTCAAGCACTGCTTCAGACTGACCATAATGGGCCAAATGCAGAATGCGGGACCTCTGGAAAGTTTGCTGGTGTGGGACCCAAAACGAGAGAAGAATTTACAAACTTCAGCTCATGTATAATCCGACTTTGAACAGCACCAGATGAAATGCAGTCATTTAGGGTTTTTTTTGTTTTTTTTTTTGCACATGGTCCCCTGGTTCTGTCTTTATTAGAAACAGCAGGAAAGCTACAGTCTACGCTGTGACTTTGACACTACATGGTGATATATGTCGTGGGGAAAAAAAAATCCACGTCCACACTAGATTAAATATGTGGACAGAATCCATGTTTATTAACTGACCATATCTGTCGCATTCATGAGCATGCAGGATCATAAGAGGACTGTGTCTTGGCTTGGAATTTCGGAGTCCAGAACGCTGTGGACTGACTCCGACACGTGAGGGCGGACGATCCTGGATGAATTTCTTTTTTTCAGGATGTCTGCACACGTTTGACCCATGTGTTAAAAGACTGGATGAGAGACCTTACCGGTGCCGACGATGTCATATCCGATTACGGTCAAACAGAAAAAAACAGGCCGTCGCCTGTTCGGGAATTCACTTTGGAAGTGTTTTGGAAGCGTTTTCCCAAACATTACCACACTGGCTGGATATGTACTGCTGAGCACTCAGCGTGTCAGCGCCTCACTTCAGGTCTACTCAGAGGGCTCAGGCCCAATCTGTCTTAAAAGTCCATCTAGCACGGTACGATGCAAAATTCCCTGCAATCGCATAACCTGAAATGAATTTCTCCAGCGCCGGTTTTGAGAACGAGTGCCGGTTCGGTTCACACAAAATGAAAATCTTTGAGAAGAGCAGCCTAAGAAGCGAGCACCTGAATCCAATTTTGTGAAAAATTCTTAGCCTGTGCAAGAGAAATCGATTCACCACTGGTGCATGTGGATGATACTGAAATTGGGATGGTACCGAAATTTGACAGATGTGATCCTTTGCGTTTGAGTGATCAAGATAAGTAGTTTAAAACTAATCTTAAATCTCTCAGTTAATAAGATGCTACAAAGGGAGCTACATCATAACTCGCGACCTCTTTGGTATCACAAGATGTCCATTGTTAAACAGAGTGGTGTCACATGACCACGTGTTTTTTTGCTCCTGCCATCATGAGCACAGTGGTGTCACATGACGACGTGTTTTGTGTTCCTGCCATCATGAGCACAGCGGTGTCACATGACGACGTGTTTTGTGTTCCTGCCATCATGAGCACAGCGGTGTCACATGACCACGTGTTTTGTGTTCCTGCCATCATGAGCACAGCGGTGTCACATGACCATGTGTTTTATATTCAACCCATCGCGACTGTGCTGAAGGCACTGCAGTCCATCGTCCTGCGCTCTGTTTGTGTTTAATTCCTGTCTATGCATGAAAGATATTTTTTTAATTATTAATTTATATTGCTATAGATGGTATCAATCCTGCTGCTAAAAAACATTCCTTACACTTCTGCTTTCGATCTGGGTGAAGTTCTGTCCTCAGCACCGCAGAAGTCGTGTGTAAAATTATCTAATTTAACATTCGGTGTGTAGCACAACCTATAAACATGCACAAAATATACGAATGCCCCCCAACATTATTTTACACATCAGTTCATGCTGCGTTCACAATGGTTTTTCTCAATACATTATTTATGGGTTGTTTTTCAAGCAGTAGTGACCCAAGTTAAAACAGATCTCGAGACAAACATGAGATGAAATGAGCACTTCACTGGATTGTGCTTGACTATAATAATATGTACAATACAGAGAGCATTCACCAATACACTCAACTAACATATGTAAGTGCTTATCTTTCTTATCCTATAGAGGAGCTGAACATTTCAAAAGAGGAAACTATTTATCTGTTCATGGACAGCTCAGATGGTCTGGAGAACCTCATTTGGTTGCTCTTATCGTCAAAAGCTGGAGGAGAATCCTTCTAAAACGGCAAATCGTCTGATCTACGTAGGCTGGTGGACTGTCTACTGTCAACCCCTGGACTCTTTAGCTTGTATCCATGCACTTCATGAATCCATTTGTTGAGAATTCCACCATTTAAAATAAATCGTATTTGGAACGACTGATGTTTCGCAAACCTTGTTCATGTTCCAACCTTCTAAATCACTGCAAAGTCAACGGCAGACACAATCAAAGGCCCAAAGATCTGGGTCCATGAACAACCTGAATTTTCCTAATTTTTTTAAATCATTGAAAACGATCATACTTAATAAATAGGAACCAAAACACAAATAGCGAAAAGTCCATGTATAATGACCTTAGATAGGAAGCCTGGAAGTATACAAAAATCATTACTGTAAATGGACCTTTTAATAATGATGAAAAGATTTCAATATGTTTGAAACCTGGGAGTGATTATATTGCATTCTCTGTGGTTTATCTTTGGGTACCTGCGAGAATAACCAGTGACCAGAACCAGCTGAAACCTGCGAGTGATTTTTCACTGCAGGCCGGCTGTCTTCATCTATCTTTTCAGCTCAGGAGAACAGAGGCCATCGTCCTTGCGCTTTATGGAATGAGGTGGCAGTCAGAAGACACAGCACATCGGAACCTTTATGATCTAAGTCATGACCTGGTGCTCCTTTGCAGTCATCAACAAGTTCTTTTCTTTAAAACAAAGTCCAAGGATCACTGCAGCTGTACAACTCCATATAACATTTAGGTAAAATGCCTGATTTATCATAAGGAGATAGAATAACTTCAAATGCTTGAACTGGCAGGGCACTTGACATGTAAAAACTGTGACATTCTGCTTAGATCTTCATTGCAAATATCCCAAGGCATATTGTTCATTAAGGTTTATGTCGATGAGAAAATTTGAATGCCAGGATGGATTGTATGGACAGCAGTGTGCTACTGTAGATCAAGGCAAGAAACAGAAGCGTTTGACCTTTAATGGGGTAATAAGAGATGATGTGTCACAAATGTACAGCAGCATATCTACAAAAATATACATCTACAAGCCGGATCAATGGAAACGGAAGCAAGCAAACACATGGCATACATTCGCAGGGCTGAACAGGGGTTGAAATGCGGATTATAGGCATCAGCACTGGGGTTCCAGGTTAATAGGGGAAAAGCAGAACAGAAAACGCAGCTGTGTAGAAAATTCCGGAGTGTGAGGGGCAGGTTGAACAAATCAATTCAAATTAACCTGGTCACCTGACATTCTTTCCCGTGACAGCCAAAAGGCCTGCCCCTTAAAATTACTTCACCAATTTATATTTAGTTGGCAATCTCTAAAATATATATAGTGGGGCATCCCATTGAGCTACGTTGTTTTTGTTGTAGGTCTACGCCCAATTTATTGAATTTTACATCATTTTTAAACATGGACCCAGAGTAACCTGTGTATCTCAAGACAGCCTGTGCCATACATATACCCCATACATATACCCCATACATACATTGTTCCTGTCCTATGCATACCATTCATTAAGGATGATTATAGATAGAGGTGATATCGCCTTGTGTCTGTCTCATTTTAGACTGTCCCTTTATTTTTCTTAAGATGTCTTGTTCTTTTGATTCCAGTCCAGTGCTGTAACAGGTCTACATCTCAGAACGCTCAGCTTCACTACAAGAACTTAACTGACTAATTGATGGGGAAGCATAAGCCCCTCACAGGGGCGATACTAGACCCATAGTTAACTGGCTTACTTAATCTTGCAAACCCAATCCATCTCCGTCTATGCTGATAATGTGCTTTTTCTGCGCCCACAAGGACTGTGGTCAGATTTACCGCTAGCTCCGTCGTGTATGTTTCTACTTACCGATGTCATTTTGAAATCAGCTCCCATTGGATGTCGATTACATGCTGATTGACACTGATTTGGAACGGGCTTTTCATTACTCTGTGCTCCTTCTCTCTTGATTAGCCGTCATTCCTTTGTTTCTTTGTTGAGTTACTCTTCTCAGGTTATAGTTTGCGGGTTAGAAAGCTGAGGACATGCTGGTTCCTTGTGGACACAGAAGAAGAAATGGTCTCCTGGTGCTGATCTACCAAATGTCGGAACATGAAAGAAAGGTGGAACCACTTGCTCTTCCCGACTCATGTGGATGTGAAACAAGCCGCATGCTTGTTAATCGCTGAAGTTTGTCTACAATGATCTGAAGTTTTTCTTAATGAAACTGCTAAGTTAAATAAGTCACATTCCCAAATAATAGAATATAATTGATTGAAGGAAATGCATTTTCTTAACAATGCTTACATACTTTTCCCCCCCTAAACTCCAAACAGTACCTTTGAAGCAATGCCGTGAAACATAACAGACTTTGGAAACCCTTCATTCTCCATCTCCCAGCTTCAGGATATTTGGCATTTTCCAAAGCACCTTTCATTCTACAACAAAATACACTTAACAGTTTTAAGATGTTTTTCTAACCTCAATGCACAGAGGAGGAACAGCATGCAGAATTCGATTCTTTGGCATTTCTTGTACTGCATGTCTGTTAAAATGGGCACAGTTTAAAACAAACTTTTTCGAAAGGGGAGTATTTCAGTACTGAAAGAACTTGCTAGTGCAGGGGACAAGATAGCCTAATTAAAAAGTAAGATAAAAAAGGCCATAGTACTAGAGTATTATAAATGAACTTGCCCATGCTAATGCTATTGTGGTTGGTTGTGTTTTATGACCATATTTAACAATGGAGATTTATTTTTGTTCTGATATGTTTTGTTTAGTTATCGTTTAGTTCATTTTTTAAAAATGACAACTAATGTAAAACATATTCTGTAGCTGTACTGGTCCTCATATCTGACGATGACTAATGTGTTTTTATCCCCAAATCGCACTTGGTGATGACATTGCTCATCCAGGCCTGTCCGATTTGAAAATCATATGGTTGAGATTATAGCCAGTGAATGAAGAATCGACTACAGGTGATACTGTTTTCTTATTCTCTTTTTTTTCCCCCTTTGGATAGTAAGAGCAAACAAATGTCAAAGACAGAAACTGCCCAAACCAGACCTGAAAAATTGCTGAAGATTCCTTTGGTTGTAAAGAACCTATTTTTCATAGTTATGTTCTAAGACCGCAACGCTTTCCTTCTGTGAGAAACGTTGTGTGTTTGTGTGTGTGGATTAGGTTAATATTACATTGTAGGGACCAAATATCCCCAACAATGTGATAAAAACCTGTTATTTTGACGTTGTGGGAACCATTTTTCAGGTCCCCACAAAAATCTGTGAATGCAATCAAAAAACTAAAAATGCCAAAAGTCTCGTATTTTGTTTGGTTACTTATGTTAAGGTTAGGGCTGTGTAGGGGTTAAGGTCGTCATGCTGGGATTAGAGTTTTCTCCATAGAAATGAATGAAAAGTCACAAAAAAAGATATAATTACAAATCTGTGTGTGTGTGTGTGTGTATGTGAGTGCGTGTTCATGCGTGTTTTGCTGTAGTTCATAGATAATAGTTAAGGTGTCCCTAAGACTTTGGGTGCCATATTTTATGGGATGTGTCAAGGTGGCAGGCAAAAAGATCTTTCAGATTTAATCAATTCCAGTTTTTTTGTTTTATCGGTGCAGCACAATTTGTCTGTAAATAGCCAGACATCTCCCAAAGTATCCACCCCAGAAGCAGAAATAATGGTTTGTGAATAAAAAGATTGACGTTACAAAGGATTCAGATTTTAAACATAAATCTAGCCACATCAAATCCATCCTGAAGTTTGTAAATCTCAGCTCTGCCACAAATGCACGCATTCTTGAACTTTTGTCCTCCGTTGAGGTGCCTAAACATATCAAATTAATAACAACCACATGTGCATTATGCTTTAAATGCAGTTTCTTTGGTTTGTGCCAGTGCTATTGTTACAGGTTGCCAACAGGACATCTTTCTAATTCTGTCTAATGTGTTGCACTAAAATGGATACAAATGGCCTCAGAACATGTACTATATATAACAGGAAGAGGAGTTTGGGGAAAAGAGCCGCAAATTTCCAAAACACTCTCAAAATCAAAAGAATTGAATAACCTTTCAAATTAACCTGTTAATGTAAACCAGAATATTTCTGTGGAAGACGTGCACACAGTATAAGGCAGAGATGAGTCTCTCATTTTATTTTGATTCCTACAGGTTTATTTTTACATTTTGCAGAAAACCCATCCATTCGTCCATATTCCATGACTGTAGAGCAGTCTTTCCTAACCCGGGCCTCGAGGAACCCCAGCCAGTCCATGTTTTTGCTCCCTCCCAGCTCCCTGCCAGCAAAAGCGTCTGGGGGTCCCCAAGGACCGGATTGGGAAACACTGCTGTCGTGGGTCTTGGTCAAGTTAGTATCAAAACGTCTTTGAATTATGATGCTATTAATTGTCCTGTTATGCTATTAATCCTATTCTCAATTTTATCTTTTCCAAACAACGTAGTGTCTCGCCTCCAAGAACGTCCATGTTGCTTTACAGCCCAGACATCTCAAAATCTATGAGAGAAGAATCCCTGTTTATCTCCAAATTCTGTGACCTTTCTTACATTGAACGCCATGATCCGGGACATTCACAGAACATCTTATGCTGAAGTATACAGAATTTTAAACTAATGCTTGTTTATTTTAGTAATCTGATTTTGTACTATGGCCTTAAATATTTCAGTGACAGATTAAGTCATAATTATCATGTTTTTCTGACAGGCTTTAATTAAGGCAGAGTCCCTGTTGTAGTTAAGGTCACTCACCAGTTATGGGATGTGAGACCATAGTGTCGTCTGTAAGTATTGGTCCCATTTAAAAGCTCATAGCATGTTTTCTCCTGGCAAATCTGCATGTTTGGCCACTGGTTGATGAAATAAACAACATCCTTTTTCCACTTCAGAAGGATCCAAGAAAATGAAGGATAGTGTTTTGGATTTTCTCCCACATTTAACGGGGGGTGTATTTACAAAGAGGCCAATAGGCAAGTCTACAATAGTGCATATCTCCCATCCACATGAAAACAGGAGCTTACTGCGCACTCAGGGACGCTGCAGATCAAACCCTATATTTTATGTGCTAGCTGTGAAGAGATACGTCTGACTAGCACATCATTTGAAAATATTTCTCCTTATTTGGAAACGAGCCTTAGTTCCACCAAAACACTTGTGTGTTCTTATAAGTAAAACGTTTATATAAAGTAAATTAATTCATCATGGCATTTTAAATTCCTTTCTATTTTCTGTTAACAAACAGTCGTGCACAATGACTTTTCTGTTTACCTTAAGAGATAAGCATTTTTATTTTAGGAGTAGGTACAGGTATAATGTGTCCTTATAAATGTCAGATTTTTTAAGTGGTTATATTCTTTAAACATGGAGGTAATACAGTATTTATGGGTGTTACGAAGTCCACCAACCTGCAGGGGGCGTTGACTTCTCTACAGGGTCATTGCCTCTGATCACCTATGACCTCACAATCAACCCAGGATTCATTGCACCTGCATCTACTTTCTGGTACCTATATAAACAAAGGCTGCAAATCAGATTCACGGTCTTGTTTCCCTGTGAGCGCAAGGCAAGTACTAGTTTATGAGTGCCAGGAAAATTCAATTTATTTTGTTTACATCTACTGCACTGAGTTCTATTTATCAATTAGTTTATGTGAAGTTGGCAAGATTTTGCCCAGAACTTTCTTAGCATGTTTTAGGGTTGTTGCATTTTTGTCTGCTCTTAGGGCTGCCTCTACTCATCCATAAAATTAGCTACTCTGTCATCTACAGAAAAATCCTGGAAATTGTTTTGTACACAGGGAGAGGTTGTTCGAAGCAGACCAACAGAAAGGGGCCAAGAGAAATGCCGTTTTAATCTATCCCATGTATCACCAACAAATGGATCACTATTTGGTATTCTTAAATTTAATAACTGTAATTTCGTTATTCTTGTACAACAGATGTGAAAAGACGTGTTTTTTTGTTTTTTTTAGAGGCCTAGAGTTGAAACATTTGTTACCCCCATGGTGGAGCTACGATATAATCAAAAGAACAAAAGTCGTCCGCATTCGGACCTGAGTTTTGTCATTTTGTTTGTTCATGCCATCATGATCCTGAAAGCGCTTTGCCAGGAAGATCTTGCTCATCATACCGCAAACAGCAAAGAGAAACTCCGCTGTAACACAAGACAAGATATGACATCATTTGGAATCTCCGAGTGTCAGAAACTTTGCAAGTCAAAGTTCTCTATGGGTCCCACCCTAAATCGCACAGCTGTCATTGTGAATTCACTTTTCTCTGTTTCACAGTGTCAGAACAATCAGAAGTGACTTGCTTTTCTGCATATCGACATTTACTAGATGACTGATCTTACATTCTTGCGTATTCTGTTGTAGCACATATATCACTAATAAAGGAGACTTTGTGGATACATTGGGAATTACATCAAATAATACTTAAAATGTCTTGTATTCTGCTTGTATCCCAGGCTAATAATTAGTATAAATTCTGAACCAGAGGGTCATGTGCAATTTGTCCTTCAGCTTAGAGATTTGGAGTAAATACTAGCCATTATTCAAAATAACAACTAATGTGAATGTCCTCGTGGGACAGTTTTACAATATGCAGCTCTGACTTTCAGTTTTCCATGGCGGCTGAAATTACTGACATTAGACCACAGCGGCCACAGATGGACTTTCTGTTTATTTGCCTTCACACTCGGAGGACAGCGGGGAGAATCTCAGGGACTTGCGATCCAACACAGAGAGGAGCCTCTGACTTTCCTGCAGGCCTGAAGGTCCCTGCTGCCCTGACAAGTAAAAGACTCCCATGGGTTTCATCAGCTCAATAATCAGTAAAGTCAGACACACATCAGCATTATTTCCATCAAGTCCACGTTTGATGCTGCCAGAGGAGACTTTAAGCTTTCCTCAGAAATCGAAATGGCAGGAGACCATTTCGGCCAGTTTTGCATGACTGTAAAAGTTATGAATAAATACAATTCTTATCTGAAAGACTAGATTTTCCAGCCTGTGTTATAATGCAGGATAGACCGAAGATGTTTGTTTAAAACTCTAAACCCGGCCCAAGATGTAATTTAATCACATCCATGTACATATACAACCTTTCACAGCCATTTAGAACAACTACCCACAGAATCAGATTCAGTCTGTTTTAATCCATCGTCTTGATTCCCACTCATTTGGGAACAACGACTGTCTGTAACTGTAAAAGCCTCTTCTCCTCTCATTTCTAGCGGAATTGTGGATTTAAAGCCGCAGATTCCTTCTCTGACATTTAAAAAGCTACGACATGAAGAGGTGGTTACGAGAACCACATTTGTGACTAATGGTTGCAGCCTTAAATACCAGGAGAGGAACCGGCACGGCGTCCTTGAGCGGGCTAGGTGTTTGAGCCTTAGTAGCAAATCCGTTTCTAATAATGAAATTCGTCTGCCAGAATCTGGCTTTTGGGTAACATTTGATTGTTTAAGTCGCCTGTTCCTTGCTTATTTTTACATTTTTACACTTACAAGATTAGATCTGCGTGGGACAGGGAAAAGGTCTGGAGAGATGTCACAGGCTAATTTTCTGTTATGGGAGACAGGAAGCCTAGTTCCACCTTTTCGTCTCCAAAAGCTGTCTTTAGTCACTATATTTATGTTTTTTCGCTGCTCTCAAAATCTGTTCTAAATTTTCTAAGCTGGCTCATAGGTTTTTTTTCTTGAGCCTTCTGTTTATTTGATTTTAAATGCATTTGTTATGTATATATACACGTAAAACAGAACACTGTAGATATCTTTATTGTTTAGTGCAGTGGTAGAATGGAAAAAAAGAGCCTCATTGAAGCTGAGTGTAATTTACAAAATGAATACACAACAAACATGCTCAAACAGAAAAATCAGAAGATATAAAGTTATTTTGCGGTTCACATAGTGACGTTAAACATCTCTTTCTACCTCCCACCATGACCAATATCTTAACATAAATTGTAAGTCTTCACTCACAGCTGATGGAATTTCCACATTGGACTTTCACGTCGGACATAGCTACACCTTCATCCTCAATCCCAAGTCCTTCCCAGCCTTCTTGGAAAACCGATATGGGTGCTTTCTCATTGGGAAGGAAGTGACCGCCATTCTTTCTGCCATCACCTCTCACAGCACCCCTACTCCATCACTCCATCACTCTTTCTTGCTCATTCTGGTAAACTATCATCTTTTGTTTTCTGCTGTCCAGGATGGCTGGCAGAAGGGAAGTATTTCGTACGTCGTTATTAATAGGACACGCTGAAAGAGAAGCAGACAGGACCGCTGATGCCGCGGGCCTGTTCATGCTTTAATGATGAGCTCCACATGGGTGTCTGCCATTAGGAACACCTACAGTGGTCATGGTATACATGTCTACTTTAG
Organism: Gnathonemus echidnorhynchus; assembly: GCA_026776725.1. Classification (NCBI taxonomy): domain Eukaryota; kingdom Metazoa; phylum Chordata; class Actinopteri; order Osteoglossiformes; family Mormyridae; genus Gnathonemus; species Gnathonemus echidnorhynchus. The sequence goes on from JAODJU010000081.1 coordinate 3,571,640, forward strand.
TCTCTGCAGTTATAAATTGCTCCAGTAAAATTTCTGTCATTTATTGTTTTAATGTGTGTGCAAAACTGAGACAAAAAGAGTAACGGGCGCTGGATTCCAAAGGAAGAATGAAGGAATTGTTTTCATTTTGTTGTTTTCGAGAAAAGATCGTGATAGTCGCCATGGTAACGGACTTCAATTTGATTGGTGCAAACTGTCCAGCTGCTTTGGTTTATACACATCATGTTGCTTGGAGACAACATTTAATTTTAAGATCTCTTTTTATTACTCCATGCACATAAATTTGGAAGAAAGTTAGCAAAAACTCTTTCCGTCGTCTGCAATGCAATTTATTTTCAAGCGTTATATATTCAAAGTGTTTGAACTTCGGATCTGGCTCACTTGCACTGTTCAAAGTAAACCTGAAAAAAATTATCCATATGCATTAGACTGAAATGAGTGTTTTATAAAAGATTATTTGTTTTATTACGAATTTTATTAGCCGTGGGATTAGACCTTACATCTTGAAATAATTGTTTCACACCTCCAACATTGTGACTTTATGCATTGAATCTTTTACGACATTACAGCTCATTTTTTGTTTTCCCTCTGCTTAGAATTCCTTGCTGAAAGGTTTTGAATTAAAAATAAAAACGATTAAATATTTGTGCCATGTTAACAAGAGCCATAACAAGTTTGTCGGGAATGGTGTTAAAATCATTATGTTTAAATGAAACAATAATTCATGTATCCATAAATTTTGCATTGAGTGCTTTGTTGGTGAATTATTAGCTTAAACACTGGTATTCCTCGAATTTACGTAAATTCATGAGGCATCAAGTATGCATTCTCGAAGTGTTATCATTTGCACCTTGATTTTCCTCCTCGTGAAATAAAATGTTATTAGGGTAATATTCATGGTTAGTGGAAACATTCTAGTGTTCAGCTTCTGGATCGGGAGATTTGTGGGAGGAAAAACATTTCATAGTAAAAAAAATTCTTAAAGTTCATTTTTAGGATCATTTGTTGAGCAAAAGTCGAAATTGTCTCATATGTCACCTTTTGAGAAAATCATATCTAGACTGTGATATTACGTTATCGCTCTTGCTGTTTTGGGGGCTCATGTTGTATATAATCAAGAATTATCCTTCAAAGACTGAAGCGTCTACAGTAAAATTTTCACTGTTCGAGAAAAGTAGGTTTGCTATGACGTAAATGGCATGAAATATACTTCAGAGAAGAGTGAATGTAGAATTTCCTTTGTTGATCTTATCTCCTGGAAGACGGAAGATTATTCTTGAAGGATACTACAGACTTTTCTGTTCAAAATGACAGTAGTTCTGAACTTAAACTGTAGACAAAAACAGGATGCAACCATCACAGGCAATGCGGTGGATGCTTCTGTGACTTTCTGTTTACTGCCTTCGCTTTGTCTATCATTGCATGTGGCATCTCTTACTGGACTCCCTGTTGCTCCTGGATCTGAGTCTTGCCACATACACCAATGGATGCATTATGCATGACTACGAGCTGAGCGCAGACATGCTGTGTGGATATCGTAAGCATGAGATTTAAAACTTCTTAGTGGGAATCGTTTCGGCGCGCGACCGCGATGAAAATGGAGAGTGACAGTTGCGCACAATGGCTTGCCCAGCTTCATTTGATTTTGTATCCTTATTTTTCACATGCCACGGTGAACTGCCCACCTTCTCCATCTGGATGAGGAGCCAAACAAGCCAGCTAGAACCATTCTGCTGTCCTTCAAGAAGCTTCGCTCCCTCGTCCTGACAGGCAGAGATGTTCCAAAGCCAGTCGGGGACAGAGGCCTGAAGTGTGCGTGACTGTGCCTCGCTATTCCCGCTAAAAAAAAACCACGGAGATATGGGAGGGGCGGCCGGTGATGTGAGGCGACGGCGCCGGCTTCTGAACAGATGCGCTGCTTCATCACGAACCGAGACGCTTCGGCGTGCATCACGGGACTGAAGATCTGCCAGGGGGGGATGCTGTTTATTTTCAAAATAGCCAATAAACACTAGCAGAGGTGTATGCCACGTCTCCTGCCATTTTCTTTAATCCGCCATCTGTTTTAGCTACACTCAGGCATGCTTAAAAAATTACCACAAAGACGTGGTATAATGATAAAATTACCCAGACTTCAAAGGGACTGTGTCTATGCCTCAATCGAATTAACCCCTCTTCCCACTCCTACTGAAATGCAAGGCTTATTTGTCATAGTATATGACTATAAGGATCCATTCTTGGTGGTTTCTGAAACTTAGTGGTATTTCTGAATACCAAAATTCACAGTAGGTCTTCATTTTTAAAACCAGCAAATGAACATTCTACTTGCGAAAAAATGTACCGACTGCTGAAGCGTAGGACAACTTAATGTGCGGCTTACAGATCCCACTTCCCTGTCTGGCGAAATAAACAGGATATGAGCGTTTGAAATTGAGCGTGTGCAGGAATGGACGGCCTATGCCTGGAATCAATTTTCAAATCTCATAATTGGCAATTGATCCTCACTGCTACCCATTCCATGACACTTCAACTCCGATGCCCAGAATATATTGTTCTCGTCACACCATTTTGTCAAACACGGTAAACAGGAATGTGAATAACATAATTTGAAAGGCACGCATCTGTGTTTTCTTATGTCTGTTTCCATAAGTATTGGTGGACCAACTAGAGGCTTGGAGTGAAGTTAAGTTCCCCATCAGGTGACAGGTGAGAGCTGTAAGTGCGGATGGATGTTGCAAACACAAACCGACTCATAACTACGATAAAAATCTGGTTTACCGATCCTTCTGATGCGATAAAACGAAACATTGAGAACATTTTGGAGTAGTAGTTCACTAGCTCACCTGTACCATAACAGTAACAGATCTTCATCCTCTGCTCAGAGTAGCCAGGAACAAGGCACTTAACCCCCCAAAAAATCTCAGGAAGCGCATTCCAATGTAGCTGTTCTCGTACATTTACAAATGGCAAATAAAGCTTAATTTCTTTCTTTCTGACCTTTAGCGCCGCTTGTTGGGCGTTGGTCTATTTCGGTATTTAGCGTTTTTATGGTGGGCAAGTAAGAGCGGAAGTGATATGGGATGTGAAATTCAATGCATGGCGCAAAGCCAGAGGAGAGATTAATCACCGTGATGCAATGGCATGAGGGCAGGAGGGATATGTCAGACTGCGGGGAAATCCAGCTTAGAAATACCCCAGGACTGTCACTTTAGATGCGGGTTTGAATTGGCGTCGCTTTGCAGGCTCTCGTGTCGGCCTGACGTTACTCACCTTAATGGGCCATGCCTGCCAAATTTCCAGGCCCTCTGAACCAGTTACCCCAGCTGACACAGTCACAGGGCCCTCGAGGAGCTAGTATCCAGCATCAGAAAGCATTTGAGGATTCTCTGATGCTCTTTAATGTTTTAATACAGGAATTAAAAGCAGCCTTTTATTTCCTTGTGTCTGTCAAGTTTAACAAGTTTAACATGATCATCTTGAGAAAATTTGATTTCTGTTTTGCTACAGTAAAATGTTCCAGAAGTGGGGCGAAGATTTTCCTTTTATGAAAACTTGGTGTTATGATTTTCTGGTATCCATTAAGCATCACACTGGTACGTAGTAATGAACTGTTTCAGGCAAGGACTGCTGCAGGAAAGTTGCAGAAATATACATTGTATAGTGTGTTGCATTAGAATCCAGGTTATAGAAAGATTCTGCGCAAAATAAGGCTTTGAACTTCACATCAGCACCACAGCATCAAAATGCTCGAAAACTTAAGACGGTTTTCCTAAAATCCTTCAGTCGGTACAGGGTTTCTGTATTAGCATGAACTTTGCTTGCTGTTTGAACCTTAAGAAAAATGCTTTCGGTTGTGGTTCTGAGGGGAAAAAATGTTCTGGGCAAAATACCTTAATTTAACGAGTGCATTTTTGGTTGTCTAACTTAAGGTAGAACCAAGCCGTTCTCTGCTCCATAACTGCAGCGATGATGTGCAGCAGATGTGCTGGTGTATCACGTTCCATTTATGGTCTTGGACAAGGGCGGGGCCGTCTCTCCCAAAGGTCTCGTATTCCGTTCTTTATGTTGTCCTTCTTGCAGGGGCCCTTCATGTTGACTCAGCACAACCTCGAAATAAATCGGTTGAGTAATGGATGTTCAGCAAGGCCTCACATTCAAGCGCAGGTCAGCCTCTGACTCGCGAGTTGTCTTTGGCTCTTCGGCAAAACGCATAAACGTCCTTGGCAGACGTTGAGTGTGGTTGTGTGACTCACTCTCTAGTGTTAAGCTGGTAGGGATGGGCCTACTTGTGCCAATATGTTGAGTTCGTCTGGGTCTCTCTTGCCAGGAGGTCCTCGTTTATGTTTTAATAGAGTGGCAATTAGGTACTATGAATCAAGGGGGGGCCACTTTAACACACAAGCTACTGTTGAATAATGGGGTCTGCTCTCAGATGTTTGGTGCGACTATGGTGTTGACATCTATATCAGCCTTTTGAGATCTTTGCTATTTCCTGTGGATTCTCCACCTGGTCCTTGGTCTTGTGGAAAAGCACGGCTTTGGAGAAGCTGCCTCTCAGGCGGAGTGCGATTATGACATTCTCAAAGAAGTGTTTTTATTGCACTTTGAACAGAAAAGTACATTCGTTTATGATTATTTTACCACCTGAACTGTGAATAGTTGGAATCTCATTCTTCAATTGTTCATCTTAAAGAACACAATATTTTATTTTTCATCCAAATAGGGTATATATACCACCGTACAAATGCAAAACACAGTTATCAAAATTGGGTTATGACAGAAATCTGGTTTCTTATGATCTGTTTCATCTTATGACAAATTATTTTAGTTCAGCTGTGCTCAGTTGTGCAGAAAACACTATCATTTGCCTACCTATTACACAGTCAAAAGAATGAAAGGCGTTTTCTCAGTTTCGCTGTCACTGTAATCACTGTGTTTTGCTTTTGTAGGTCAGTTTACATATGCAGTATATGTGAAAGAAACACTAAAATCTTTCTACAACCTTGGATCTTTCTGAAGTGTCCATGAAATTCCCCGAAACATGTGGCAAATAGCCTTGTAATAATATTTTTTTTTTTGCAGGCCCAAAACACTTATATTCTACTTTCTCAGTTATAAAACAGGTTTCATTTAATTCGGAAGTCAGGCGATGATCATTGCCCCAGTGCCTTGGTAACATTACTGTTGATTGGTGAGTGTACGGTCACTAAATGCAGAGACAGCGAGTGTGATGACAGGGGTGATTACGGATTACAGATGTGCTGTAATCTCAAGTGTGCCTGTGCAGTTTGTTATGTCTCATGGTGGAGGTATTCCATAAGTGCATAAAGTATGCCATCATCGCTGCAAAATTGTCAGGTACCTGTTTAGACATGTATCAGCGAATAACAGTATTTATGCAAAAGGTACTCAATTCAACACATGCACTGTAATGGACTGACATGCCATTCAGATGCTTCCTGGAATGGTCTGTAGACCTCCGCAATCCCATTCAAGATAAGAGGTTGATGGATGAAAGGATAGAGGAATTCAAATTTTGGATAAGGGCTACTGTGAGGCCCAGTGGATTCTGATGCTGTGGTTGTGATGAGAAGGTCACCAGTTAAATTTCAAGGGTAAGAGATTTGATCAGCTCCAATTGCACCAGCAAGTTCCCTGTGTGGCCAGCAGGTGTCACTGGTCATCCCGTTCGGTTCCCTGTGTTCCCCTCAATTTATCCCCACTCACAGTCCCCATAGTTCTCTCTGTTCACTGGGCCGCCACATGGCTGACTGCGCAGAGCGTGCAGTTGATTAAGTACTCATCCTGAACTGTCATGCATTTGTCAGCCTCAACATCTTTAGACATTTTGATTATTTGTGCCCTAGAACTCTGTTTTTGTCTAGTCTGTGTTTATGAAATCCTTTGTGTTTATGTACTCCTGTTTGATCATTGCCTTTAGTGTCATTGTTTAACTTGTTTGTACGCAGCTCGTATCCAAGTCCTGTGTTTCTGGCATCTCTTAATCCTTAGTGTTTGGGTGATAGTTAACAACCTACACCTGTCCCTCATCTAGACCTCGTTACCTGTGTATATACGTCCTCGCCTATCCTTACTTGCCTTGTCGTCTATTGAATGTGCTTGAATGTGTTTGTAGTGGTAAACCCTGTCTTAAGTCTGTTTCCTTGCTATGTGTTTCCCCTTGTTTAGTTTTATCTTTTTTTTAGCACTTGTTTAGCTTACCTGCCTTTGTTTAGGCCCCTAGTGGTCTCTTTTATTTCCCAGTCTTTTGTGATACGTTTGAAATGAAGTTCCCTATTGTTTGTAAGCCGCATATTGGACTGTGATCTATGTCTTGTCATAACAGAGCGACCCTGCTGTCTAAAAAATATATATACATTGCTTTCACGGTTGGACTGGGTCCCCCACAGTAAAATTGCAATGGGGGGGGGGGGGGGGGGGAGGTTCACATGATAACTTTTGCAATGAGAAAACATAAATATATAAAATGTAAATGGTTCATAATGCTCATAAAATGCCATGAATTGTTCAGTTTCACGTTTTTTTTTTCCTCTTATCTAATTGAAAACCTTAGATTTAGAAAAAGGAGTGCTGAAACCAGATGCACAATAGTAGTATCCCAGCGTTTTAGCAGACTGACAGATTCAAACTCTCTGTGGCCTGGATGCCTGGCCTGCTCTCATGCTGCTTTCGTCCCCAGCGCTCAGCTAAGCAGCCAGCGATACTGCAGTAAATTCCAGGCTGCGGACTTTGCTTCCTCTGACCACTTAAATATGGTCAACCCCTGGCATCCGTCAGGTTTAATTACAACCTCCCGAAAGCATGAATCCGCGAATATTTGCAGTGAACCCTCACTGAAGACAGAAGCAAGGGTAACACCGCGTGTCTCTAACTAGCCCCTGGAAGGGGACAATCTAAGCGTATTCCTACAGATGTCAAGAAGGAACAGTGAAGCGCCACCATTCACCTGGTCACGTGGGTCACAGCTGACCCCAGTCCACAGGCTCGTTCTTGGAGCTCTCTTTGATGGTGACTTCCTAAATGTTGGTAGTCAGGACCGGACGTGCAGGGGACAATAATTACCATATCATCAGTGGAGGGATCTTCACCGCTGGGCTACTTTCATATACTTTCCCACAGCTTGTCCCTGGTACAGTGGGACGTCCCTTCAGATGCTATCAGGTCTTAAATGTTTATTTCAGACGGCCAATAAGAAGGGTACACAAAATAGTCTTGGTCACATCTAATAGCAACTGTGACTTGTGAAAAAAATTCAGCATTTTATAGTATATAGTTTTATGGTATATATGGTTTCTTCAGATAATTTGTAATTTATTATTATTATTATTATTATTATAATTATTTATAAAACCCAGATTGAATATGTCCACTTAATTTAACAGATGCAATTTATGCATTTATTTTAATTGATCTGATAAAAGCACTTAACCTAAACATTCACCCGCCCATAATTAAAAATGATGGCTGCTTTGTGTTAAGAGCCTTTTATCCATTTTAACCCTTTTATGAAAAACTGAGGACATAATTGGCTGCAAATACTCAAAACTGTAACATTAAACAAGCGGAGTTAGAAAATACGGTACACAGCCACAGCTTAACTGACAGTCCGTCGTCTGCTGTGACAAACTAAGGATGTGTGATGAGTGCTGGCATTTCTTGCTCATACTAAACCTAAACGCTCACCGTCAGAGGACACCTCCCTGTATTGTGTCGGACATGGGGGCTGGTTTTCTCGGGCCCTCAAAGGGAAAAGATGCTTCCGGGTCCCATCATTCCAGATTCCAGAGATGCTGCTCTTTAATGAAAAGCTAAAGAAAAAAAAACTCTGCTTGGGGAGTCAGCGTGCGGCTAGAACTCAGACTCCGTGTCCATGATCAGAAGGTTACCAGTTTAAATCCCAAGACTGGCAGGCTGATGGTATCGTTAGGCCACAGAGTAAGGCCCTTAATCTCCAGCTCCAGGGGTACTACTGTCTGGCTGACCTTGTGCTGCAACTCTCCCCAGACTTGCTCTCACCTGTGTCTGTATTAGTGATGCGCGGGTCGTCTCGTAACCCGCGGACCCCGCGGGTAACCCGCGGGTCGGGTTGGGGCGGGTAAAGAAATTGTCACTTTATTTGCGGGGCGGGCCATATAATTTCATAAAAGCGGGACCCGCGGGTTGGAAAAATACCCGACCCGCGCATCACTAGTACAGAGGCTTAGCCCACTGACTGATAAATATTTTCCATGGAAAGAAATAGTACTAAATGTAAGACTTGATGGTTCTGGAACATAGTGTACAGTACAGTATAAGAAACACCTCACAGCAATACTGCAGTTTAGACTGACTCCACAACATATCATGCCCAGGATAAATGCAGTAGCCACAGCCTATACAGTATAACAGTACCTTTCCAGCAAGTGTGTCATACATAAATTGATGCATTATTACCAATTCTACCCAGCATCTGATTATAAAGTGCATCTGGCACATTCTTAATTGACAAGGGATTTCTATGTGTTCAGCAGTCATACCATATTAGGCACCTCTACAATTGGATGTACTTCCTCTTGTCTCTCGAAAGGAATGTCACTTTTTAATTTTCTTTTCTGCTTCTTTTTTTTCTCCTGGGTAGCTTGTCTGCTAGTTGTTATTGATTTAGTTTGTTTTCTCAGGCTGCATTTTTTACTGTTTTAATAGTTTGCCCCTTAGTCATAATTTGGTTAATTAGTAGTTCCGGTTTCTTTGGTATCTCCTGACATTATTTCCAGATGTTCGTAGGTCCTTAATTCAAATCTTTCATTGTTTCCTGATTCACTTCTTCAGTTCTTTGTCCTGGATGTGATTGCAGTGTATTTTCTTGTAGTTCCTGTCCTTATGTATGTTTTTGGATGTTTGCCTTGCCTGGCCTCCTTTAAACATGTTTCCATGATTTTACTTGGACTTCCTCATTCATCTTGCTGCATTTCTGTCAGTCTTGGTAGTTAAGTGATGCATTTATCCATCATTCCTGAATACTACCATGCTTAGTGGTGGATACAGTAAGGACCAATTAGTGTTTATGCAGGTACTTTTGAGTACTTTTTTGAAATTGCTAATCAGTGTTAAGACTCAGGATCTTTCTTCTTGGGAAAAAAAAACTTACTGTAAGTGGTAGACCTGAGGCACCAGGACTGTGACATTTATTTAGTGTGAATGAAGCTGGTCATGTGACCCACATTAAAGTTCTCACCAAGGTCTTGGTGTTTGTACAATAACCATCATTCTGAAAGACTCCTTTATCCCCACACAAACACTCACACATCTTCATTACAGCCTGCCAAGTCAGATTCCTGGGCAGATCATTTCTAATTGTGTGCTTTATATACCTCAAAAACTGCATAATGGAATTTAAAGTTATTTAATGTAGTATTTCACTAGTTTTAGATGTTGCTTCTACATACATGGTTGAAGGCAGGAAATGTTAATTCACGTGTATAATTTTTGTGTGCAACAAGCTTCATATTTACATCCATACATATCTACATTTATCCAGGCGCATACTCACAGAAAGTTACAAGCACAAAGTAAAATTAAGAAGAACTAGTACTGATGGTTTCAGAAACCTAGTGAGTTCACATTTACTGTTATATTCATATAAACACTCCTTGACATGCATACATGCACACAGACTAAGACGGTTATGTGTGTAGGTTAGAGAAGTTTTGAGTTTTGTGTCAAATGCATTAATGCAGTTTGTTCCAAGAGTATATTTTCTTGTTGTACATAACTGTTACTTTCTGACTAAAGCAGACACATTTAATCCATTCATACATGTTTATGTCATTTATCTAAAACAGGGTTTATGGAGGCGAGTATCCTTCATTTTTTTTTTTGCTTTTTTTTTAACTGCACTGTAACAAAATCATGCTAAATGGTGCCTTTGGGCAGCATGCATTTTGCCTACATAGATTGAGCTGAGGTAAAATCTTCCACGGCTGCAATTGAGCCTTGAAGTAACACAGGGGTGACGTGAGCAAAGAGCCCTGCAGTCTGTACCACACCCAGTGGACCAAGTCACTGTGACATGGTTGGCTATTTCATATGATCCGTCTGCATGCATTAAAGAAGTCGTGTAGAGGAGGCTGATGATGACATGATGCATCTTTTTAAAGGGACATGTTCTCATTTTATAGTTTGTATTTTACTAAGAAGACAGTCTTGATGTTTTAACAAAGGTCGGAATATGTCTTTGAGAAGCCATGATGTGTGTTAGTGAATTAGGGAATTCAAATTGTGCTTTTCAAAAATTGCAAGTATGTGTTACAAAATAAGTTCTTTTATTTACTTAAAAGATACCTGTGTCCAAAGTGACATACTATGGAAAAACCAGGGTCGGCCAGTACCTGGAGCAATTGGGGGTTGAGAGTTTTAGATTAGATGTGAATCCATAACTTTCCAATCACAGGCACAGAGTCTTAACCTGCAGAGGGATGCACTGCTTCTAATAGAGTGCTGTGGAGCAGCTGTGGAGCATCTTTTAAATAAGACATGGTGTATGTTTTGGTATTACACTGTGTTTGGTATTGTGCTATGTTTGGAATTATGCTATGTTTTTTGTACCCTATTGTATTCTTGTGTCTCATGCTTACTGTACAGTGTCTGAGGCTGGACTATGATCAGTGTCTGTGGGAGGAGCTGCAGCTAACTGAGATTTTGACCATCTGGATCAGGCTGTAGAGATGTAACTTAAGGCAGATGGCAACCCTGTTTGGCACATTACCTAGGATTACCATAACAACAGCGCCCTACAGTCCCAGGTGGTATATGAGGCAGCTAAGGATTGTCCACCATCAATTAAAAAGAGAATATTTAAATGGGGAACTTAAGCTCATATTTAAATAATTTATGTTCATTTCTTCTAAGCAACGATGTAGTAAATTTTATGACTGTTTCTGAGTCAGTTCATGGGTGTCATCTACAATATTTTGATTCATTTAGATATGTGCAGTGTGAAACAAAGCTTTATTGTACTTTTTACAAGTAAATTGGGATGTGTTTCTTCACATATTTTAAGTGCTTGAATCGAAGACAACTGGACTTCATTTTTCAATTTCTTGAAAATGTTTCACCTCTCATCTGAAAGGCTAACTGGTAACACTTAGTTAGGGCGGAGGGAGGTCACACACCACAGAAGGTTGCGAGGAAGGGCCATTTTTCTAGCTTGGTGGTAGCTTGGTGGATCTCTCTCCAGTCTGAAATCCTACCAAAAACACAAGCTGGTTTATGCCTGAGTGGGTCTTCCTGAAGAGCTAAAATCTTGTACAGTATGAGGTATGTACCCACTGGTCTTTGCTGTAACCCAGCGTTTGCGCGTCCCAGAGGCTGAGCTGGTCTTTGCCATAACTCAGTTTGTGCGTGCCTCAGAGGCTGAGCCGGACTTTGCCGTATGTGTATGTGTCCCTAATGTTAGTCTGGGGTAATACCTCCTGTGTTAGTCTGAGTTGGCGAGTGTAGAATGCATCTGCGTCTTGAGGCAGCCAGGCCATGTCAATGGAATTTGGCTGCGGGGTTCTGGCCACCCAGTGGGGGTGAGGTGTTCCTTTTGATGTGGTGATCTGGTGATTTGGGTCCAGTCTTGTCGGAGCCGATGGACCTTTGCCTTAAGACACTGGGTGGAACATTGCAGGCTTGTCACAGCTCAGACTGGCAGGGCCTGCAAGGCCTTTGACCTTACAGTTGGCCCCTTGGGACAGACCTTTGTCCCAAAGAGGGTCACTGCCGGGGCCCCGATTAATGTTCTAGGGATCCAACTAGATTGCACCTGCACGGGACTGAGGATGAAGGCGCTTTTGGTTAATGCCTTGAGGGTTCGGATGTGATGTAGGAGGTAACAGAATTGGTGCAGGTTAATGATGAAAATGAGGCCACTTGTGATGACGCATGGTCGAAACACCCTGTCTTACCATGTGTACACATACTGGGCTGAGTGAGTGGAGGCGCTGGTAAGAATCTCTGCAGTCTTTTTTGCTAAGCTAGCCTCCACTTGTGCCTAATGGAGATGATATTCAGTCTTTAAAATAACCTTCTGTACCAAATCCATGATTTTGGTCATGGCTCGGGTGCCCTCTTCATAAACGGTGTCATCCCACCATGGAGAGATGTGAATCTCTAGTGGTACTCTCCCTAGGATGTTGATGTGGCCCATAATGAAGTCCACGGTTACCTCCAGGCAGAAGGAATGATTGGCTGGACATGTAAGTCCTCCGTATGTGAATGAGTTCATCTCACTGATGATACACCATTGTGTGTATGAGACCTGAAATGCATCAGCATGACCATGTAGTGAGTGTATGTTGATGAGTTTGGTGTCATTATGTGAGAAGGACTGTAGCATGTTACAGATGCAAATGATGTAATGAGAGGTCTCATGGCAAAAGGTACGAGTGATAAATAGGGTCTCAGTCCCATCATGTATCATGTATCTCATAAGATGATCAGGACCACATCATTCACAAAAAGCAAAGACGCAATCCTGAGGCTCCTGCACTGGACCACCTCCATCCCATGGCTACGCCTAGAAATAAAAAAAAAAAATAGTAACAGATTTGGTGACAAAGGGCAGCCCTGACAGAGTCCAACACCCACCAGGAACAAGTCTAACTTACTGCTGGCAACAAGGGAGTGAGACATTGACTGGCGGATCGGTACAGCATCAGCAGTAATTTGGATGTTGTGCTTTTCTGTTGTCCCGGATAGAGAGCGGAACAGTTGAGGTGGTTCGGGCATCTATATAGGATGCCTCCTGAATGGCTATCTGGGGAGGTGTTTCAGGCATGTCCAACCCAGAGGAGGCCCCGGGGCAGACCCAGGACAAACTGGGGAGGTTATATCACTCAGCTGGCCTAGAAATGCCTTGTATTCCCCCAGAGCAGCTGGAGGAGGTAGCTGATGAGAGAGAGATCTGGGCATCCCTGCTTAGGCTGGTATCCCCCCGACCCGACCATGGCAGGGAATGGAATGGAAATTTATTGGTTGTCCACAGTGAAAATGTTATTCCATATGACAGTATTTTTATTTAGTAGCTTACCAACTACGATGAAACTTAAGTAGCAGTGGTGCAACTGACAAAGAACGCGACACTCGTTTAAAACTATGATATGCGATTTAAGGTACAGTTTACATCCAACCTTACAATCAAACTTACACTTAGCTGGTGCAACACACTGCAGTCTGGTTGGGATGCTATGAGCTGAATCACAAGAACATAAGAAATTTACAAACGAGAGGAGGCCATTCGGCCCATCAAGCTCGTTTGGGGAGAACTTAACTAAT
>JAODJU010000081.1:3593426-3605517 GCA_026776725.1 Gnathonemus echidnorhynchus
CCCCACCCCCACACCAAGGTCCTCTTGTGGAATGAGATGATGTATGCTGTGATGGCCTGTGGGCCTGACCACAAGACCCATAGCTCTAGAAGGAGTTGATGAAGACCAATGACATACCCATCCTGAATTAAGTAACCACCCAGGTATTTGAAATTATCTAAACGTAGATGGTAAAAACAAAAATTCTTGCAAGCTTCAGTCCCAAAAAGGGCTGCCTGCCTGATTTGCTTCAGTAAAACATCCAGCTTCAAGTATGAAACTGTATCTCATGTTAAATTCCAGAATTAGAACTAGATTAAAGAGCTCAAAGCAAGTTGTGTCTATCAGCAGGCGGATCTGGGCTCAATCCCTTGGTGTGTTACGTTTACCCGTGTGTGGCGAGGAGGCCCAGGCAGGAGTCGTCACACAGGTAGGGTTATACCACAAGGTTTCGCTCCCTCAATTTGCTCCAAAGCGACTTCTACTGTCTGCAGGACACCTACAGTTCTGAGGGTCAGCGCTGAAGCAGCCAGTGAAGGGTGCCTGACAGCGCACTCCTCAGAGGTGCGTGGTGGTCCAGGCTTCTCCTCTCCTGCATTAGAACAAACATTGTGCATCGAAGGAGCGGTGTGTAGTGATGACTGGCCGCTGCAGACTGGATAAAACAAAACAAAACAAAAAAAAAGTAGAAGAAAGCATTTTACGGAAATAAATCCCGTAATCTGTACGGGGGATTCAGAATGTGCAAGGTCTGAGTATGGCTATCAATAAGGTGACATCGATTACGCGATAGTGGACTGATGATGGTGACGTTATGAACCATAAGTTATGAACCAATGGCACTGAGAATGGTGTCTAGGTGTTTTCAGGTTTGACACCCCATGTCCCATGAGTACGTACGTAACTCTGATCGGATATCGCAGCCTGGCTGCTCAGGTCTATCTGTCTAAACGACAGGCGTAAACCCAAATTCACATTGCGGTCAGGGGTTCCCCTAAGGTCCAACGGGAGAGACACCTCCACATCTTCGCTCCCGTGTCCCGCAACCGCGGAGAAAAGGACCACGAGAGCAAAGTAACGCCCCCCTCCCCTTCCCCCCCACTCGACACCCCCCCCCCCATCCAGCTCAGCTTTAGTTTGTGGCAACACTGCCATCATGACATAGCGTAGGAATTCCTGCTCTGCGCGCCAAGCAAAATAAGACGGATCACATGGGAACATCTCAGCTGTCAGGTTTTCCGCATCCAGGCACCGTGGATCCAGCTTGAGACATGAGCCACAAGTCCGGCTGTACAAACCTAGGCCCGATCCAGACAGCAGGGCTCAGGGGTGGTGGGCGTACGGCCTGGGGTCCGGGCTTCCCCGGGGCCTCTTATGAATACACTCTGGTCTCCTCGACCCTCATCCTGTTTTCCCTCGTCCCTCTGGCTCCCGACGAAGGGGAGGGTCTTGCTCCTGAGGGCGGAAAATGACAGTTGTGCAATCCGGTTGGAACAATGGAGAGGGCCGTTGGGGGCCCCAGGGGCATGATGGGAAAGTGGAACGTGGGGGTCGCACTTGTGGCCGGCGGGGGGAACCTCTTCGCTGGCTGGTCCCAGACCCGAGGAATGTGTGCGGACACTGATGCACCAACTGAGTCCACTCAAGAGAATCAGCTACCTCAATTTCTGCGTCGTCCTTTCAGCACATGGTTGGTGTAGCATGCGTTCATTCAGAAAAATCTGGATACTTTCACTATTATCAGTGAGGTAGTGGCCGAGCTACACCCAAAAGCTCCCTGTGGCCAGACCACACCATATGAACGGAACTTTCGCTGTGTTTGTGACCACACAGAAAAGGATGTTGGATGGATACCACGACAGCGCTTATGCATCTGAGAAAAATTACATCAAAGTTTAGACTATGGATGACAGCATTTTTTGGCTCTGCTAGAATCACCTGTTTTTTTCTCTTTCAGTGTTTCTGTTTCACATCCCCAAATTGTCTATGCATTTTGTATTTATGCTATAAACAGTACAGATCAAGCAGGCGAAATACTTGAATGAAAAAAAATGTTGTTCAAATATGTGGTAAATCCATTACATCTTACAAGCAAATGATTCTGTTTCTGCAACGACAATTATGCATTTTTTTTTGTTTGTTTTTTTTATATTATTAAAATTATTTCCAAGGAAACTTTTTAGCATTCTCTTCTTTCTCTTTACTCTGGGTGATGCTGTCCTTGTAATTTCTGAAGATAACAGCCGATCATCCTACCACTGGTAATGAAGAAGTTCTGACCTTGTCGTCTTTCCACGCCTCCGGCCTGACCTTTGACCTCCGCCCACTTCCCGTACGCAACCCTCTAAAAGGTCTCGGCTTGCTTAACAGTTGGAATGTGGCTGCATTCTAGCCCGGAAGCCTAGGGGGCGCACTAGAGCTTCCTTTGGGTCCAGCCCACTCAAGCGCGGCGCATAAAATCAAAGAGCGAGACGAGAATTTTGGGAAACGATGGTGGCTAAAAGGCATTTCGTAGCTGTGCACTGGATGTGAAACGACTCCGCCAGCTTCTGCTCTCCTTCGTCTGCTAGGCTTTCCTCGCTAACTTCTTTAGCACTCTGCTTTTTATAACTTGGCTAACCACCCTGCTGAGCCTCCCCCCCCCCCCCCCTTTTCCTGGTTCACTTTTAGAGCCGCGATATAAGCCACCCGCCCCCGCGATTGAAATGTCCTGGGAATAGGATTTTCGCAAATTGATTTTCTTGCCACCCTCACTGTGCCCGCTACTCCTCCCGCCTCATCCTCGCAGGGTCTTGATTCCCCGGCATGCCCGGGCGACCCGTGTCAGCTTCCTTGCACTCTCCACACTCACCCTCCCTTCCTCCCAAACACTAAAACGCACTGAGCTTTAAAAAAAATAAGCGGTAGCTGAGGCTCAGCCGGGCTCAGCGCGGAGTCGGCGGGTGGCATTCCGTTTCCCAGAGTCCCCCGGCTCCAGTGCCACGCAGGCTCACGGGGGCTTCGAGTCTCTGGTGGCACCTGTCCTCTCTCCAGCGCCAGCTAGGAGGCTTCCTGCGATGCCCCTGATCCCCTTTCTAATTACTGCCAGAGTGGCCCGGATTTCAGCGGGTTCTCCACCAGCGCCAGCCGGGCCTCGGCTCCCCTGTGCCACTCGACTTTCTCTCTCCCCTCAGCAGGCGGTGGCCGAGTGTCACCGTGGCCAGAAAGCACGTTAAACTCACGCCGCACCGAGGGACCGGCTGTCCTCAGTCTCCCACACAGTTGTCACCTAAGACCCTCCGATTTGCCATTCGATCGCTAAAACACGCGGACTCGTAGCCTAGCAAACGCCACGGTCGCTCCTTTCGTTTTTAAGAGCTGTTAGTGCTACATAGAGACTCTGAATAGCGCTGATGAAAAACATGAACTTTCCGTCATGACAAATGAGAGGAAAATGCTTGTCATTTAGCTTGGATGGGCCTGCAAAAGCTGCGAGCTTTCTGTAAGTGAAAGAACGCCAGTATATGAAGCAAAGATTGTAATCAGCTTAATAAATTTGTTACAATATGCTGGCCGGGTGGGAAGTTATGAAAATAAGTATATGAAAGCCCTGGACTGGATTTAGCATGAAATGTGTGTTTTCGATCTTTAGTGAGGAATATGTTGAGCGTAGCCTGTCAATCTCAAGCCCATACATATGTAATACCTCTCACTCGACACAGTCCATTTGATTGGATCTGACGTGTTTAGAGATCAGAAGATCCGGAAAAGTGTTACCAGCACAGATTGATATGCAGGACAGGTGTGGAAGGGACGTGCCAGACTTCACGGCCCCAACCGTGCCACTAAAGTTCACAAAGCCCTGTGAGTCGGGCACATGCTACCCGTGCCCCAGCCTTCTGCGGTGGGCAGCACGCACACGTCCCTCAGAGCTGCGACGTGGATTATCGCATGCCGTTGCTGTCGTTGCATTTTCCCTGCGGTTTTGTTATTGTCCAGCTCTCCTGATTGAGAGCCACCGGTGAGCTAGAAGACCGAAACACCGTAGCCAAAAAAGAAACTGGTTGATCATTACAGCTTAAAAATGCCCTAATTTTTTTCAGAGCAATTTAACGTCTCCCCCAAGCTTCGGGGGGGCGAGAGTGACTTAAAAAAAGACAGAGAGTCTGCTGGACTTTGTCTCCACAGAAGCACGGTCAGGAAGGTTGGCTGCAGAGATATCTTCATAATGCATTAACGTCTCTTTTCCAGATTAATCTGCAGTTTTCTCATAACTGGACATAATGGTGCCATTCGTCTTCTGAACCACAAGCCCTTTATACACGCCTGTGTGTTTTTGTGTGTGTGGGCTGTTCGTTTAGCTCCATTTAAAAACATTCCTAAGCATTTGAGGGGCCACGCAGCTCCAACCTCAGCATGTCGAAAACCACGGCTGCGACTCTCCATCTCCGTCGCATTTCTTGCGATGCCTGTAATATTTTGTGTTACACCAAGGCACTGTTGAATTCCCAAATCTGATTGGTCAGAAGGGTGTTGATAAATTCTCTACAACCGCATCATACTGCCAGCCAGGCGAATCACAGCAGTAAATCAATGCGCTATTATAATCTTTAGTTCTAAGTAATGTTACTGAAAATTCCAGCTGTAGAACGCAGTTCGCTGGGGTGGCTCTTTGCCTTTGCAGCCGTGCATTTAGAAACGTATAATGCATGGCTTGGAGTGTATTAACCCTTCCTTACCTTGTGGTAACATCTGACTTTTAATGGGGCCACACATCTGGCCAGGCTGGAGCTCACCGAGTGCCCAATCGGGCGTAACCAACAGCATCGCATTGGCTAATGAGGCCTGCATTCCTCACGTTATAATTAAGATGCTAACGTGCAGATAACCTTATATCATGTTGCGCATTAATCGCAACCACATTAATCGCATTAATCGCAACCAGCTTCGAAAAAGTAGAGCATGTCCTGTTAGGGAGGGGAGGGGGAAATCGCCTCCTATCTGAGACAAAAAAAAAAAAGACAGTTCATTTCATTCGAGTGGTGAAGCGTGGAGTCTCAGCCCAGCTGTGCCCCAAGCTCCACTCGCCGAACTGAACTGTTTGGATTATTCTGGAATAAGCGCGAACCGGGATAATGACTCGATTTGTAAAATAACAGAGATAAGAACAGAGAGCAGGGACTGCAGGAATGGGATTTTCTTTGCTTTTTGACACACTCGAATGCCGTGCTCGCTGATCATAGCAGCCAGACGTGGAGACCACCTGTATGCCGTGACGAGCGCGTCGCACAGCGCGCTGATTGCCGACCGGGGGGGGGGGGCGGGGGCATTGGGCTGGGATAGGGCTGATAGAAGGTGCTGAACAGCTGGGGGTGTGGGGGAGGGATTGGTTAATTCCCAAAACCAAATAATGTATTTTCAGGCCAGGACGTTTTTTCAACTCCTGATGTCTACAACAGGCCCACAGCCAGAAAAACCTTTTTTTTTTTTTTTGGGGGGGGGGGGGGGTTCCCCCTTTTGCCAACCAGGGAGCGACAGCAAATTCTGCAGGGGGATTCAGCCCCATAATTTTACTGGCTATGTGCCTGATTGGGGGCTTTTTTTTATAATTTTTTTTTGGGGGGGCTTAAGTATATGGTTACGTGCCTGGTACAGATGTTCTGATTGCATCTGAAAAAAATGGATTCATCTGGCCCAACAATCCATCAGTCCACGATCGTCAAACAGGGAACTGCTACTACACAGTACAGAAGCCTAGTGTTTAAAAACCTTGGGAAATTTGCAGTTCGACACTTTTTGATAGGGATATTTATATATGGATATCAATCCACCAATCTGTCCATCTGCCACAATTTAATCACGTGCAGACCCTGGAGCCTGACCTATGAAGCACAAGGGACAGTAATATTTGTCATTTGGAGTCCATCTCAGGGCAACATCGATATCCTAAGTGCTCCAAGCTCTCTGTGAACGGGAGCTGAAGATGCAACGCAGTTCAAAGCTGTGCTTGCTAGCATCATGAAATAAAGGGCTTCCTCCGGAACCATCCACCACTGTGCTCTGGGAATGCTGCTGGATTCTTAGGAACCGTATATACTATTTAAAGATCGAGTTCAATGAACTGCCTGATCACGTATTGTACAGTATCTTATTCAGCTGGAGTTAAAAAGCCATTAGTGAGAGAAGGTGCATTATAAGCAAGACCGCAAAACTCCTGCATGAATACTTCCAGTCTTAGCTTGACAGTTCCATGTCATGAAAAAAATATTAGGCACCATGCATTAGATTGCAGAGGAATTTAAGGGGGAGGCGCTGTTTCCCCACACTAAGCCTACAATAATTACAAGTAATTTACAGCACATCTACAGTATATTAACAGATAACCGCAAAAGGAAGCGAATGTGTTGTATTTGATTGCTCTTAATAAGTGAGCACATACAAGTGAAGACACTGCATACAGTAAGGCATACCTACCTAGCAACCATACCAGGTTCTTGAGAAGACAAGCAGATAGTCTTAAGAAACTAGGTGGTACCGCTTGTGTAAACATCTTCGCTTCGCTTGTAAAAACAAGGCATTGGCTCAGTGCCAGTACATGCTCCAGAGATACATGCCAGGGTTGTGATGTCATAGGTATGTGGCAGGTACACAGATTCCAGACCACGCCCCCTTATCCTAGTCACACCCCAAAAATATCATGGAACCATCAGCTTCTTCCTGGGATGAATGACACGAATTCCCTGCTAGCTTCTCTTTAGATCTATGACCGCCTAGTTAACCACCGAGGTAGGCCCTGCAAAATCCATGTTGCACACCTCCGAAAAATATATAGAGCACAGTCCCCCAAGACAACAGACTTAACTGACTGATCTTTGATTGAAAAGCTGGGTGAATGTTCTTGACCAAGACATAAGATGCATTGGTCACACGTTAATTTAGGAGTCGCAAATAATATTCTTTTGTGCTCTTAATTAATCATGAACCAGCTCTTACTCAATGTATTAATTAACCACAAACTAATTCTTAGTTACAACCAAATGATGAAGTGATTATGTACTTAGCAACAAGTCCTTGAGTTCACTGTTCACTTAAAATTTAGTTAACCATTACTTTATAAGGTGCATAATCATTATCCAACAACTAGTCATTGCGTGGAGGTGTTCAACTTGCTGTATAACTGAATGTGGAATTCAGCCCGGCCAGAAGAATACTGGTAAATATGATTCTAATGAACAACTAGTATGTTTGCTCAAGTAAAAAATAGATGTGGGAACTTACCACTACTTATCTATTCAATTAAATAATGTGCTTATCTAATTAAGAGCATAATAGTATATTGTCACCCCTAAAGTGTTACCGATATATTTAAAAAAAACGTTTGCATTACGACCTCCTATGTGATTCGTTCACATTTCTCGTCTGAATAAAGCACCAAGTTATTAAGGTAACATTACAGATAAACTCCAGGTAAACACTGTGAATTCATTTATCATTCTCTGTAGTGATGGAGGAGAGTAAAATGGAGGTACACACTCTGTGTTTGTCATTGTTTGCTTAGCTGTCATTTGTTTTTAAGCCCACCATAATGGCTGCCGCAGAAGACAGACATTCCCCTCCAAAGTGTAATGGTCATCTTCATACTGACACCGCCCAAATGCAGCCTAGTGTTTTGCATATGGAATAACAACATAATCATAACATCATAAAATAAATCAACCAGGAGCTTCCAGCAGTTTTTGGAACCCCCTCACCCCCGCCCCCCCTCCTAAAATGTACCTTTTTTGTCCCAGTTACGAACAGTGTGGTGATTTTTCAAACACTGTGGTAATTAAAGGTCGGCCAATACAATACAAGACAGTAAAAATTAGCCAATAGAATGAGGGCCATGATAGTCGTCTCATTTCACTGCTCTCGGTTCTATACTGTAAAGCAGTGGTTCCCAGTCCATTCCTCAGGGACCCACAAACAGTCCATGTTTTTGCTCCCTCCCTTCTCCCTACCAGGAGCTAGGAGGAAGCAAAAATGTGGACTGTCAGGCAAGGAGCTGGGAGGGAGCAAAAATGTGGACTGTCTGACAGGGAGCAAAAATGTGGACTGTCTGGCAGGGAGCAAAAATGTGGACTGTCTGGCAGGGAGCTCAGAGGGAGCAAAAACATGGACTGACTGTGAGTTCCTGAGGACTGAATTGGGAAACATTATAATAGGTGCAGTGTTTAAGTCACTGAGCCTTCCAGGTGCTGTCATGACAGACACAAGAATGACTGTTAGGTTAAATGCTCAGTGGCCATTCAAAACGCCGTGCTAGAGGTACAAATACTGTGACTGCAAACAAACACAGTACACCTGTGCAAAGGGTCTTGTCCCATTAGCCCCATAGTTTGAAATAATTAATACTGTGATTAATACTGTGATTCCAAGTCATGAAGTAGCAGAGGACTAGATTCAGACTAAATAAAAAATTCCCATGTGTGAGCTGTTGTAGTATCATTCTGAAATTTGAATGAGTGCCAATTAAACGGACACATCAAACTATTGGCAGCTCCCTGTAGGAAAAAAAATATTCCAATATTCAGCATGAATAATAAAGCTTGTGGGAGTTACTTACACAAGAATGTTCTGAGGGCAGAAGGAAAAATTATTGGAGAAAACCAATCAGACTAATCAGTGGTGGGTCCAAGCAACTAGAGGAGGCAGGATCAAAACATCTGATTGGTCGGTCCCACCTCCTCTAGTTGCTTGGACCCACCTCCTCTACAGTCTGATTGGTTTTATCTCTGCACCAATCATTCTTCCTTCTGCCCTCAGAACATTTTTGTGTAAGTAAAACTCTCATGAGAAATAACAAAGAGAGACCTGACTTACAAATGTAGCCCATTTCTACTGCTTGTGTTGATATTTTGGTCTGAAATGTTGAGAATCTCAGCCCCCATTAAAATTAGCTGTGGCCCTCACACTTTCCCCTTCCTCACGCAGCTGGTATGAATCATCTGGGTTTTCTCCCTTCTGCCCTGACTGGCAGGGTTGTTTCTCTAATTGAATGATTGGCACAGGAAGCCGATGTCTCGTACGGCCAGCAGGTAAATAGAATGCTTGCCCACGGGTGTTTTGCATCGTATTCCCCCCCAGGAGTGCCGGCCAAACAAACCACAGCGTTTGACCTTTCGGGGGACTCTTGTGCCAGGGGGCTCCTCTTACAGTTTCTTTCAGCCTCCATTAAAGTCCCAACAAAGGCCAGGCAATGGTAACCAAATAAGAGACAAGCTGCGGACAAAGGCCCAGGCACCAGGCGCCTGTGGCACAATCTTGTCAATCTGCATTGTGATTGTGGAGCATTAGTTCCTCGGGGCATGTTTTCAGCCAAGGCCTCCGATGCCCATAGCGCATTAGCTTGTCGCTGTAGCGAATTAGCACATCATGAGGTCATAGCCGTGGAACTACGATCCAGACAAGGGGGCGCAGTCAAACTGTTCCCTGAGGTCCGGGATGAGAGGAGCAGGTGGCTCGATCAGACGTCGGGGTTACAATGCGCTGTCTGATGCGGGCAACCGGCGCTGTGAGTGTGTCTGACCACCGGGAGACTATGAGCCATCCGTGTTGTGAAACCCAATAGGTGCGGATTTAGTGGTGCCCCCCCGGTGGCCTTGTTAGCCGCTCGGGCAGAGCGCAGGGACACAAATGCGTGTCTGGCGAAGGGGAGCTGCGGAATCAGCATTTTCCTCAGCAGACCCGCAGTTGTTCCGCCAACGGCCACGTCGTGCAGCACAAGGTGGTCATTGTTGGCCTGCAAAGCTAGTCCGACCCTTCTCAACCCCCGAGGCCCACAATTCAGCTGGTCCTATGAGTTTTTCTTTTTTTTTCTGGAGTCTATGCTTCTTCAAAACAAGGACCGGAGCTGAAAACTTCAACATCAAAGAGAACAAACTACTCCAATTAAGTAATTACGGTAAGCATTTGGGAGGAGGGAGAAGCAGCAGTGCCTTGGGGGTCGGAACGCTAGCTAGCATTAGCTCTGCGGTGGTTTACTAGCCAATGCCAAGCTGGGCTGCAACCCCAAACACTCTAACTGTATCAGACCGTGGAGCAGAAGCTGATTTTCGAGCAATAACACAAGACAAAGTTGACCAGGGTGTCTCTTTGTTGCCCCAAAAACAAATGGGAGTGTAAGAAATTTGCTTTGTGTGTATGTGTGTGTGTGTGTGTATGTGTGTGTGTGGATTAGGTTTATATTACATTGTGCGGACCAAATGTCCCCCACAGTGTAACAAAATCCTGTTATTTTGACATTGTGTGGACCATTTTTCAGGTCCCCACAAAGATCTGTAAATGCAATCAAAAAACTAAAAATGCCAAAAGTCTCGTGTTTTGTTTGGTTACTTATGGTTAGGGTGAGGGCTGGCTAGGGGTTAAGGTCGTCACATTTTGATTAGAGTTTTCCCCATACACATGAATGAAGAGTCCCCACAAAGATATAATTACAACTCTGTGTGTGTGTGTGTGTGTGTATGTGTGTGTGCTTGGAGCTGGGAATTACCCCCTACTAAGGGTGCCAAAGTAAAGCTAACAGAGCACCCTACTCACCAGCAGGAGTGGTGTGTGCTGGAGGGGGGGGGTCTCTGCCAGGGAACCAGCCCGTTAGATCTGATTTGTAAATATTTAAGCTCAGCTCTGTTAATCTGATTTTGGTACTTTACCCCACTGTCCTGCCACCAGTGTTCAGTGCCAAATCATTTATGCTGTGTCACGCCCAATTTTGCCGTGTCACAGCGTCACCAGAATTGTTTGATGTTCTATAAGGGGCCTACGGACGCTTTGCCGGGCTTTCCTTCTGACCTAGCAGTGGAGTCAGCACACGGGGAAGTCCCGCACTGGGCCGGGTGGAAGTGGCATGGAGCGCTTTCAGCGCGTCGTTGGCGAAGAGGAGGAAAAGATCTGTAATGGCGAGTTTGGAGCGAAGGAGAGGCGAGACTCTGGAATGAAGGGTGGATGTTATACCAGGATGCTGTGGTAAGACAGCAGAGGTGTTGTGGCGAGCAGAGGGCCTTAGCTGTCTGGATAAGCGGGATTTCCAGGAAAGGTTAACCAGCAAGCTGAAGATTTGTTTAGGAAATATAAAGTCACTCTGAAATCCAGTAAAAACCCATAGTTCTCCGGTTTAAAGAAGCTACGCTTCATGGACCTCAGGATGAAGAGGTCGCTGGCTTTGTCCTTTGGTTTAGCATACCGGGGACTGCGCTATGGTTACCGTAATTCCGTCATTATTTCTGTTGGTGGAAATAAATAGCTCTTCATACATCGCAGTAGCACAGGAGCCATGTCTCGACCACAATATTATTTCACATATTATGTTAGAGAAGGAATTTGAGCAATTAAGAATTCCAGTGCAAAATTTGCGCTACATTGCAAATTGACCGTCTTATTTGACCAATAAATAGATTAAATCAGTGTCGCCATTTGTAAAAAGAATCCCGCAGCCATTAATGAAGCACGTCCTCCAGTGCTGATGATCTTAGCGCCAGAAGCTGGCCAGGAGGCACGGCAGCATATATACCGCAGGGTATTTTAAGTTGGTGCCCCAGCCGGTAGATGGGATTGTCCACACAGTGGGCATTTTTTAGAAGGTGAGCCTCGGACATACAGAAAGGGAGCTTTATCCGGCCTGTGAGAGCGCGAGCTTTCCATCCCCCCCCGCCCCCCGCCCCCCACCCTCGGCTCGGCATCTCTCAGCAGGTCGTAGCCCCGCTCCGCGCAGCATCTGAATGAGCCCCCCCCCGGGAGATCCGATCTGGATGTGGAGGGCCGTCACCCCTTAATCTCTCACTGATTCTTCTTTCATCGGCAATATCTGCACACGGCCCCCCGAAGAGCCAGTGACAAGCTGGTCACACAAGTATTATGTTTTATGTTTCCCCATTACTGTCTACTGTTTCACATGGAGTGTAGAACCGTCGAGCAAACCGCAGCCAACAAAAGAATAGGCCCATTGATTCCCCGGGGAATAATTTTAGTGCAGGGAGAATTTAGCACGGCTCTGCTAGAGAGGGCTATTAGCTTCTTCTCCGGGTCCGTGATCCATGACTTGGGAGCCTGGGTCCGAGAGGAGAAAGGGGAACTTGGCTGGCAGCAGATGAGTGCC
>JAODJU010000081.1:3632388-3648314 GCA_026776725.1 Gnathonemus echidnorhynchus
CCCCCCCCCCCCCCCCCCCCCACAAAACCTCAGCAAAGTATAAGCAATAACATCCTCTTCTGCTGTGTGGGGCAGGAGGAATGGGAGGTCGGGGGGGGGTTAGATAGTGAAGACGGGCTGCCTCTTTATGCTGCTTTCAGCAGTTCTGGGCTACCCCCGCAGAAGAAAGGCTCACGCTTCCGTCGGCCGGAGCCCCCAGGCTGGCTGAGGCTGCGGACTACAGGACGTGGGGCAGAAGGGAGGGAACTGAGCCACTTATTTTTTATTTTTTTTTTTTACAGTCCCTGCTCCAGTTGCGCCCACTTCCTCTATGGTAACAGCTGTCAAAACGTTGCAGAATTACAGCGCACCACAAAGTTACGGCTTACATTAGAGCCTGGCACAGGGCAGGAAGTGGGGAGGGGCTGTGCGGGCCAGGCCGCTCTGGACACACCGGTCCTCGGGGCACCGAGCGGGACTCAGGAGAGGAATGGCAAACGGCGAGGCCTTCACCTTTAAGACTCGTAACGGTCCGCCTCATGCAGGGGATATCGCAGGCTGCTGAGCGTAACGTTACCGGTATTAAAACAGATGCTCGAAACTTCGTTTCAGTGTTACAGTCTGAAGTGAGGGGTTCTTTTTCTGTTTCAAGGGGTCGGGGGTGACCCGTTCTCCCCAGAACCCAGAGAAGAGTGCTTGTCGCAAGTAGCGATATCCACAAAAAAGTAATAATAATAACAAAGGAGGAAAATTATTTTCTTACATTTTTATTATCATTGCAATGGAAAACAAAGTCTTAACATTTCACAGGTGACACTTGTATCACAGAAATGTGTCAGGTAATATTTCTTTTTATTCGGGTAGAGCAAAATGTCAAAAATGTACTGACATCACAGTACAGTCTGTAAAGCAGAAGCAGGTCAGTATCTTCATTCCTGAAGAATAATGAGTCAGGGAGAAAGTCCATAATATGCGAAAAGCTTTGACTTTTTGGCGGTTCGGTAATTGCACGAGGACTTGTGTCCGTCAGGTTAAAATTTAACTGGGAGCAATTTCTAAGAAAACAGCCCTTGACATTTGGTGTCTGCTGATATGTCATCTGCTGTACCTTTTCTAAAGGACAATGACAATGAAAGCGCTGGTTTTTTCATAATGTGTGTGTGTGTGTGTGTGTGTGTGTGTGTGTGTGTGTGTGTGTGTGTGTGTGTGTGTGTGGTGTCCAAAAACCAGGGACAGGGACCAGAAGGGTACAGATCCTCAACATTTATTCAGTTGAATAAACTGCAAGTTTTGGGGGGAAACGAAAGAATTTCCTGATTTGAATCTCAGAAAATGAACCGATCCTCTGACATCATCACGATAACAGCTGTATAGATGAACAGACCCTGGAAACATATAATTTAAAAATTCATTTATTATTTCCAGACTTTCTTGCCTTTGTTATACAAAGATATTAAATAACTTAAATACATTCTTACCAGTCATTCAGAATCAGTTTCTATACCTACAAGCTATACACATGAGGTAGAGGAAAATAATTTAGGTTCCCATAAGACATGAAAAGAGGAAAAAGACAAACCTCTGTCAGTATTATCCCCACAATGGACATTAAAGTTTATTTTTTTTTTAAACAAAAAAAAAAGGCAGCACAAAATAAATGCAAAAGCAGGCGAACCTGTTCATCCCACAAACACTCTCTACTCACTTTCACAATTTTGATTTATTTGAAAAAAGAAAAAAAATACTAAAAAGGTCTGACTTGCATCATAGGTGTCAGATGTCATCCTTGCAGTGTCATTGTACACCTCAGTCTCAAACCACCAAATCCCACAGTGAAGCCACGCGGTCCAAAACCTTCCGGAAAGAAACCTAGGAACGCTGGGAATTCGCTAATCCACCTGACATGGGTCATCGTCTAATACAGTGTTTCCCAACCCGGTCCTCAGGGACCCACAGACAGTCCATGTTTTTGCTCCCTCCCAGCTCCTGGTAAGGGCCTGGGAGGGTGCAAAAATGTGAACTGTCCGGCAGGGAGTGTTTTGGTACCCGGGCACTGGGTTCGGAAACGCTACTCTAATAGGTATCACCCTTCCCTTTCCCTGGGTTTAATCCTTCTTTTCTTTTTACCTCTTTTCAGGCTGTCCTTCCAACTCTTACGCCATTTTATCATTTGACTCACTTGTTAAATTTCTAAAAACAAAATCGCCAATACCTCTTTTGCTGTTAATTATTGGAGCTAAACGCCACATGTTTGATTGATTATTGTTTTTCTCCAATGTTTGTATTCCAGAACCTTCTTCTGGTTATGCTTACGAAGCGTCATCAACAGCAGTATTCATAATCCTGGAAAATGCTAATTTTTTTATACATCTTATCACAGTATGTACGTTCAAATATGAAAGAATTATAGTGATACCCTTTTCAAATTTAACCAATCGTGTGGCTCAAGTGTACCTCTGCTAAAACAGTGAATTCACGCGAATCTTTTATTCCACTTCACCCAGGCCGTTAGAGAAAGTCGTTCAACCAAAATCACTGTATTAGCATAAAGTTTTAATTACCATGCAAAGGAAAGTCAAAGTGTTATGACTGGGAGTCCAGTTAATATCTAGCCACAGGTTATCCTGTATTCCGACAAAGACAGGTTACAAAATTGAATTTTGAAAAAGTGACAATTTGTTACGTCTGGTTTTGTGCTCAAGTGGCAGAAAAATAGAAAATGAGAATCCATTAAATAAAATCAGGTGCAACAAATAATAATAAAAAAACAAACAAATAAAGCCTATGTTCCTTTGTTGATGCCTCCACCCCAGAAATAAGCAAATCCCCCGTTAGGCCTGAAACAAGCCACAGTGACAAATAATGAATATAACAACAGTCTGGACTTTACACTATATACAGTGACACACATGCCCATATTCCAAAAAATAATTTAACTTCTTATTTTTCCTTTTTCCTACAATATAAATGTTTCATACATAATCCATTTTTTCTTTCCTTTTTAATGACATTCTGTCTTTACCACACCCATCAGCTAGTCTGGGACTGCCTAGTTCACCAACTGAAGAACACATCGATTCAAATACCAAAAAAA
The DNA here is from genome assembly GCA_026776725.1 of Gnathonemus echidnorhynchus. Lineage (NCBI taxonomy): Eukaryota > Metazoa > Chordata > Actinopteri > Osteoglossiformes > Mormyridae > Gnathonemus > Gnathonemus echidnorhynchus. Next base: position 3,635,462 of record JAODJU010000081.1, read on the forward strand.
AAAAAGAATTATAAAAAAAAATCACTGATGTGAATATTCTGAGTGGCATAAAAGTAATAGTTAATATCTGGACCACCATTAAATGAGAAAGAAGAGTCGGGGATTTGTAGCCTTAGATCCTTGGCTGGAGGGTTGGAGCATCCCAGAATGCAATCGCCGTGATACTGACAAGGACGTCACGATAGGCCGCCCAGTCCAGCAGCCTGCTAACAGCACGGCCTGCCAGCCTGCAAGCCTCATCCTGTTTTCAGCTGCGGTGTGCCAGCATCCCTGCCCAAGCCCTGTACGTAGCTATTATGGTTTTCATGTAGCGTGCAAAGTTCTATGTATAAATTCTCAACTGCTCCTTAATTGGCTCGCGCCGATTGGCTTGTGGAATCGAGCTCGCAGGCCTGCTAGCCGAAGGTCCGCTCCCGTGTCGTCCTGCGGTGACAGAAGTGACTGGAGCTAGAATCGGGCTCCTGAATAGGCCACGAGCCTGTCGGCTCGCCTGCATTCAGGACGCCGGCCTACCATAAGAGGTCATCTCGGCCAATGTAGGCCGTCTGTATGCGTTCGGCCCAGAGAGTTTGGCCGACCCACCGCTAAAGCTACTAGCGTCGCCTTATTTTATTCCCACGCTTCTCCGAGTCGAATGTCACTCTCCTAATTTCCCCAAGAATCACCTGCGAGTTTTATGCATGTGCCTCAGCCATGCCTCTTTACCACAGAAGAATAAACCGTAACTATTTACAATGGGAAAAACAAAGAAATAAATCCACATAATATGTATTTATAAATACGGTTCTTTAAATACTCAGAAAGCTTCCAGGCCTCAGTATGTGAATGGGACTATATTACAATATAGGATCTTTCGCTCAGTAGTTCATTCACACTCGCCTAAGACAATACAAAACGTTACTATATATTTGCCTTTTATATAGTTATATATTTTGTTGTATGCTACTATGTACACTGTTTATATTTTTGTTGCAGGACATGCTCAGTTTTGAAAAGAGATATATACAGGTACATATGCTATGTGGAACAAGGAGGAAAAGTTCCACAGTCTGATGAGGGCCATTCCAGAATCGTCACGTCGAGCTGTCTAGCCGAAGACCGACTCGAGAATCACCTGAATTTATGCAGGTTATCCTTGTTTCTTTAATCCGGATTAATGTTTATTGACGCATCAAAATACATATGTTCTGTATTCGAGGCATCTAAAACATACAGATATACTTCATTTTGCAGTCGTGACGTTAATTAGGATGCGTAGATTCATACCGGCGTGTTTCAGAGATGACCCAACGTTACAGAAGCATTATGGTTATAAAGTCATAACGACGTCAAAACTCATCCCCACATCTGAATGGCACACATGCGAAAGGGATTACTAGTTACAGTAAGTTTTCTACTGTACAACCCTTAGAAATGGCAGTGTTTTTGCAGTTGCACAAGGCCTGGCAAAGGTTTAAGCAGCAACATTGATTTTAATGTATTATAATCTATATACTCAACTTCTCTGGCCAAATTCTGTTTCGAGATCCCATTGCATTGCAGTATTGCCTCCTAAAGACAATAATCGTGATCGATCTGCACCTCCCACCTCAGCCCCATCACAAACCACTGTGCCCTCATCCGACAGATAACAGGTAGGTCAATGCACATTACGGAAAGATCACGCTACCCACCTTCTTTGGAGGAGACATATTGAACGCCTTTAGTTGGAAAAACGTTTAGTTTTTAAAGCTCCGGTTAATCAGACGTACACCATGACATGCTATACCTATGCTAGTGACTGTGTGTCTAAGGTGAATGCTGATTGGTCAACAGAGAACCAGATGACCAGCTACAGCTGACATAGCTTTCAGATTTTTGCAACTCTTGTCAATCAAACAGAGCCTGGATAACATAACTGATCATATCACCAAAATGTTTGGCCTTCATGTCCATGGCCAATTTGTCTTGATGGTTGGCATTTTGCTTCATGGTGCTGTGCATGAGCAAGAAGGAAGACAAGATGACGAGACGAGGCCCCCTCGTGTTCTAAAATGCGAAACATACACACGCCACGGTTACCAAACTGTCTGAGATGGAACACCGTATCAGCAACCGAGGAGCACAGTAGACGATCCATCATTGAGGCTGACAGGAGATATCCTCTTACATCATACAGGACTTGTGCCAATCATCGTGGCGCAGGGAAGCTCGCAAACACGGCAACTCCTCCCGCCCTCGATTCCTGCCTGTGCTAGTTGTACCATAACTTAATTAGGCACGGAATCTGAGTGGAAATAGTGGTTTCAGTCATTCCCTGAATGATAAACTGACAAGTTCACTTCAGGCTAAGTAAAGCCTGGCGAGAAGAAGATTAACTGCCCCCCCTGCACCTTCAAAGCAATGAAGGGAAGTCGGAAAAAAGGTTGCCTGGCTTTCTCACTGTTACACAAACTGCTCTGGACTGATATTCTTTCTTTAGGGAACGCAATACGCCATAGTTCCATAAATTATATCCACAGATACATATAACACATATTTACTGCTTTCCAAAGGGCCTTGTCAAAGTGAATTACACAAAAACATAGCAAAAAAAAAAAAAAACACGCAAACAGCTCCAAATGTTTGCATGGGTAGTGGTTGTTTTCTTAGATAATTGCTAAATATACTTAAGGCATAATTTAATATATTTACATACATATGCATACACACGGGTATGTTTGAGTGTGTATATGTGCGTGCAGAATATATCATACACCCTGTCACTTTACAGTATCTCTTAAATTACCAAGAGCACTGTCTGTTTTAGATAAACTCCACTCACCATCTGCACCTCTGCTATCTATTCGATTAGCTGGGTTTAAAAACCTAGAAATTCTTTCTAAACCAGATGTCTTCGAGAAGTCCTTTTCCCCTATGAAGACCTCACTCCGCCCTTCCTCAACGGTCCACGAGGCTTCATTTTTTGCGTGACTCACAGGCACTGAGGAGAACGGAGTAAGCGTGGCGGGGGGTCCGTTTGCTACAAGTCAGGGCTTCCCAGCCAAAAACTCTGGAGTTCCGATCCATTCGCTTGACAGTGGACCACCTACAGAGTGAAAAGGGGGGTTTGAGGCAGCCGAGGGGGGGTCATTTACAAAAGTGCTATCCTTCTTCCACCAGCTGTTTTCTCGTCAATCCCGAATTTGACGTCAGGGGAGTAGCGGGGTGTGTTTGGCCGTGAGATTCCCTCCCCCGAACCTCTTTATAGCGCGATCCGCCGAGAATCGAGAATCGGAGTTTGGCTGGGGAGTCGAGTGGGCGTGGCCTGGTGAGAAATCAGGGAAAGGGAGCGACTACCCTTTACAGGTGTAGACCTCCTCCCTCTGCGTGCACTGCTTGCACTCCACGTAGCAGCACCAGCGAACCTGGCACTGGCAGGGTCGCGTCACCACCCGGCTCTGGGTGTTGTGGCCCCGGCCGCAGCAGATGGTGTCGCAGTTCTTGTCCTTGTAGCATTTGCGGGCTGACGTCCCCGGCGAGTATTTGCTGGGCCGGCAGAAGCTGGGGGAGTCCTCGATGTGGTAGAGATCCATGGTGCGAGGGATGGGGTCGCTGGGGCCCGGCAAGGGCTGCAGTCCCCGGGGGTGCCCGATGTCGCCCTCCCCCGTGGCCTCGTTGGACGGGCTGACCACCTTGACTGAAGTCTCGTAACGCTGCTTCAGCTGCTTGCCGATCTCGTGGAAAGGCAAGAGCTGCCTCCAGCAGGTCTGCACCGTGCAGGAGCCCGACACTCCGTGGCACTTGCAGGTGGTCTCGACCCCGGCCCTGATCACCTGGGGGGGGCACAGACGAAGCACATCGTCACCACACTCATTGTCTCACATAACCAGGGTTAGCCAGTCCCTGGATCAATAGGGGATTAAGGGCCTCACTCAAGGACCCGACAGTCAAATTACCCGGTCCATCGTGGGATTCGAACCTGGAACCATCCGATCATGAGAACACAGCCAAATAGCCGACCCAATGTCATATTACCACAGTATGCATGTTCAAATATGAAAGAATTATAGTGATACCATTTTCAAAATTTAACCAATGGAAAGAGAAAGATGAAAGGACATCGTAATAACCAAATCAGTACAACAAAGGGATAACCAAATCCATTCAAAGTGGAGTTCTTAAAACCAAATCTGCGTTGACATCCATAAATTACAAGAAAGGAGTTTTTTGTGTTGCCTCCGTTTGGCAGAGTGGCATAGTCACTTTATGAATCATAAACATTAATTTTTTTTCTGCAGTTTTAAAATTGCCCAATTTACTCATTGACTCGGTGATTTATCGGAGTTCCCTATTGTGATGTATGATTTAAGTTTTCTTTTTTTTCTCTTCCATTAAAAAAAGATTACATTTTTCCAACGGCTGCGCTAATGCCAGATGACAGACTATTGCGAAATTTCTTTGAAGATGCCTGGTCAGTCACTCCAAGTACCAATAAGACGTCCCAGGGACATAAAGGCTCTTAATTAAATGTTTGCTCAGGGTAAAAATTTAATAAGCGCTTTAATACTGCAGGCTTTAATTAACAAACCACAAAAAAAAAGTCTGGGCAAGAGTTTAAAAAGGCAGCATGGCAAGAGGAAGACGAGAAGGAATGTGACACTGATATTATTACGATTATCAAGGGTAATAGAGCTTGATTAAACCCAATCGTAGCTGTTAGTAAAAAGAGGAACACTATATTCTTCAACTGAGCATTTTGAATAAAAGACCCTTTGAGATGGTCTTGGAAAAAAAAAAATTGAGGGGCAACGACGAGTAGATAAGGGGCCCCAGTCCCGGGCGCTGGGCTCTGATTGAAACCACGTGGGTCCATCCTTGACCGTACGCCAAAATGTGTCACCTGCACTCAAGAATTTGGGGTAGGTTCAGGTGAAGGGCAGGTCTCCAGCAGGGGACGGGGTGCGGAGCTTCAGATCGAACGCAGCCTCCTTTCAAGGCCAGGCAGAGAAGCATCGAGGTCCAGCACCATGATGCCATCGTATGTTTATTTAGTGAACACTTTTATCTAAGGTGATGTATAATTGAGAAAGCGGGATTGGATAGCATTTGGGGGGGGGGGTGTCAATGGTTGTGCTCGAGGGCTTGAACCAGCAATCTACTAATCACAAGCACCTGTCCTAACCCACTGCCCCCGTCTTTCTGTACGCCGTGTCTCTCCTGCTTCTTCTCTTTAGCCGCCATTTACGCCCACGTCCCAGATAGCTCACCGGGGTTGATTTAACTGGCAACCACCTTGAGGATGAGCTGAAATAAAACAGGTAACGTCTTCTCCAGCGAGGGACCGGGTTGCCTTCTGAAGGTGGAGAAGGACGTGCATTGGGATCAACCTGTAGCTGAGTGGTGAAGGAATCAAGCCACCAAGACCAGGACAGTCCAATGTGGACGTGATGCTGTATCTTTTGGCTCTTAACCATAATAAATAAACTGCCCTGTGGTGTAAATGGTTAATGATACATTAAGTGATCCCTTGTAGGCAAACTCTCTTTTCACCTACCCCATCTTGCTCTCCATGACACACATATAAGTCAGAGCAAACTTTGCAGTGAAGGGCAGCCACAGCCCTAGAGCTGGGGGGTTAAGGGCCGTGATCATGAATCCAGGGACATATGACTATTCTGCTAAGGTTGGGCTCAAACCAACAACCTTCCGATCACAGACACAGAGACTAAGCCCACTGAGCCAGATGCAGCCCCCAGAGGGGGGAAAAAAGCAACTGCTAATCAATAAAATTCAACACAAAGATTATCACAAATCTTGCCCAGGGTCATCCGTTTGTGTTTACATCATGTCCCCGAGCAGAGAGGTCTTTCAAGTGAAGGTCACGCTTGTATCGAATCTGAGCGAAGCCACAGTAAACTTTTAACACAAGAACATTTTTTATGGATGGGCTTGGATAAGCGAAGACAAATGGAAGAGCATGTGTGTATTGTTGACCTATGGGGAACTGCCTGCATGTGATAACATCTGGGCCGCATTCAGTGCAATAATTTACATTCATACTAAAACGAAAATGGCAGCGATATGAGAAAATATGATTTTGAGCAGTCAACGCCAGATTCACAGTTAGATTTAGTTCTTGATGTTACTGCCCTTGACTATTACTCCTGATGACATGTCCAAGCCACACCCCCCCAACCCCCAACCCCCAACCGACACAATGACAAACCCAAGGGGGGGGTGCATGTGCCTGTGCTTTTTTTAATTTTAATCCGAATGAATCAAATAATGACTAACAAGTTTTTTGAATTTCACAGTCAAATTTAAAGACAAAATTTATGCTCTGCAGAAATGAACATTAAATCCTTTCAAGAACACTATTAGGAAACAGTTTATTTAAACCTCCAGAGAATTATACCATTAAAAAGGACAGCATGTCTACTTCTAGTAGTCGTGCTACGTTTGAAAGCTTTTAAAGTGAATTACTGGACATGTGCACAGGGCAGAGGAACTGATTGACCCATCATAGACGTCAACACATGAACTTCCTCAAAGTTCTAAGGTTTTGGAAACCCAAGGAGGAAGCGGATTGGGCCTTAGTAGTAGAGCAGGGCGGCACAAAGCCATCCACCTCCCAAGCATTTCAAGTGTTAATCTGTAGGTCGTAACAGAAATCATAAAACTCGCACTGAGCACTTCGGGACACATGGTTTCGATTGCCCGTTTCCAAGCGGACCACCTGTTGCCACGGCAACGAGGCAGGGCGGTGGAGGGGCTGGGTGGGGCCTTACCCTGGATGAGTTATCCTGTCAGCAGTTCACACAGCTGGTCAGGATGCTCCAGCAGCCTTGCAGGGGTTAAATATTTCCTGCCATTGTTGCAGTTCTCAAGGGGCACCTGATTTGAACGTCAGAATTTATTTTTTTGTGGCACCCCCAAATGCCCCCTCCCCCACACCCCCTCCATCCCATAGACTCTCCCATAACAGGTCTGTGTCTAATGCGGTGTCCTGACACTGAATCCCACACTTCCAGAAGTGCACTACTAAGAAAAACAGAACCTCCCCTTACATGGTAAATAAGCTCTGCAGATAGTGTGCAGGAGTGATTTCTAAACATTGATCTCATCCCTTTTTGGGGGGAATAACTTCATTTAGTCTCCAGATATTTAACGCATGCGAAGACACAGAACAGCTCTCTTAAAATGCATCGACTTTGAAATGAGTGAATAAAAATTAAAAATAGTATAAAAAAATATCTATGAATGTGTTGATAATATGATCTCGTTATGCGACGAGGCCAAGGATTCTGTCCATCCTTCTCACATCTATAGAATAGTCATATTTTAGTTCGTCTCCTTGGGGAAATTAAGCTTTTTGCCTTCCCATCATGCTCTGCATGAGACACATTCACAGATCGGGAGTCCAAGCAAAGGGCCACCCAGCACCCAGCGCCCCTGGACCAATAGGGGTTAAAGGCCTTGCTCAAGTGCCCAATGGTGGAATCTCTTTGCCAGCCTTGGGATTTGAACCAGTGACCTTCCGGACATGAAGTCCTAACCTGCAGACCCACATACCACCCTTATATACCACTGTGTACAAATTTGTGCTATATTTCTAGCAGAGGCTCATCTTCTCTTTTCCCTGATTTTGCATTGTTCTGTCTTAATCATGATGTAATGTGTCACAGCACACCCATGTGAAGCACATTGGGGCAACTCTGTTGTGAAAGGCACTATATAAAAATAAATCGAATTGAATTGATTAGGGAGGAGCAGCTCTTCAGTCTGCAATTTCCTATTCACAAAACTATGTTGCCCCCCCCCCCAGGCCGCTCACCCTCATGCCCACGTTGGTGTTCTGCATGTCCACGCGCGCCCGCAGGTCCTTGTACGACCGCTTGCCCAGGAACTCCTTGACGAACTTGTGGCTGTACTTGAGGTTGTCCCCGCAGCCGCCCCACTGCCAGGCCTTGCGGTTCTCCAGGTCCGGCGCCTCGTCGCAGGTGCAGCGCTCCATGCGGCCCGCGGAGCAGGCCTTGGCCATGGCGTGAGTCAGGCCCGCCGAAGAGATGGCGTACAGGAAGGCCGTCTCCTTAAAGCCTAGTGTGGGCAGAATGGTGTCAGTCATGGGTGGTTAGAAACATAATGTGTAGCCTACCCAGAATGCAATAATATCCTTAAAGCCATGCATGTGGGAGTTATACTTACACAGAAATGTTCTGAGGACAGAACGAAAAATGATTATAGAGGTGACAGGACCAAGACATCTGATTGGTTGGACCCACCTCCTCTACAATCTGATTGGTTATCTCTCTGAGCCAATCATATTTCATTATGCGTTCAGAACATTTTTGTGCAAGTAAAATTCCCATGAGCCAGAATCACCTGCACCCTGATTCCCGCACCACAAAGCTTGGGTTCCAGCACCTGTACCTCTTTTTAGCAGGTGAGTGCGATAGCGCCCCTCCAAGGTGCAGTTCCACCTCTCGAAGCGGAACTGGTACTGGCACTCGAGGGCGCTCATGCTGATGGCCTCCATGAGGGTCTCCGCCACGCCGGGGTCCCGTCGACACATGCGCCGCTGCTTCTTCTCCAGCTTGAGACGGTCGCACAGCTTGTAGTGAGCTTTGCCCATGCTGTCTTCCGGCTGGGAGCTCAGCGGCAGGAAGGACAGGGGTTCATTACCCGTCAGCCTGGGCGGGGAGGGGGGCGCAGAAAGGCATGACCTCAGAGCTCGACAAACGGCACAGTTTACGCAAAAGCGCGTACATCTACTAAGGGAACTGTGATGGTCGCCGTAACAATCACTCATGATCAGTAAAGACACACTCAACAGAGACAGAGTTCTGCTTAATAAAATTGAGTTATGGTACTATTATCCACATAGAGCTGCAACCCTGCATAGGACAAGCAGGTAGGGAAAATGACTGAATGAATGAATGAATGAATGAATGAATGAATGAATGGAGGTATGAATGAATGAATGAATGAATGAATGAATATTCACACAGACTTGCATTTAAAAATCAATACTTGTACGTGACAATCTGTTGCAAATATATATAAACAAAAATTCCAATCACTGCTTGAAGGGGCCAGATTTGGTTACCAGTAAATGGCAAAGTCAGCAAATGCATTGTGCGCAGTGCTGGAAAACTCCAACACCCCAGGTAGCAGGGTGAGGACTGCTGAGGGTCCCGCTTCTTCTAATCGCAAAAGCTGATGTTTACTTTACGGCCTGAGCAAGTGGGCTTTTTGATATATGAATTACAGTTTTATTTTAGTGGCAGGTTAAAGGCACCATGTCCACTGCTTTGTCAGCATCACGTCAGTCTGCCTTGGAGGTGCTCCAAAGTGACAGCACTGCCCTGAAGTGACAGCACTGCCTTAAAGTGACAGCACTGCCCCAAAGTGACAGCACTGCCCTGAAGTGACAGCACTGCCTTAAAGTGACAGCACTGCCCCAAAGTGACAGCACTGCCTTAAAGTGATAGCACTGCCCTAAAGTGACAGCACTGCTCTGAAGTGACAGCACTGCCCTGAAGTGACAGCACTGCCTTAATGTGACAGCACTGCCCCAAAGTGACAGCACTGCCTCAAAGTGAGCACTGCCCTAAAGTGACAGCACTGCCTAAAGTGACAGCACTGCCCTGAAGTAACAGCACTGCCTTAAAGTGACAGCACTGCCCCAAAGTGACAGCACTGCCCAAAAGTGACAGCACTGCCTCAAAGTGAGCACTGCCCTAAAGTGACAGCACTGCCTAAAGTGACAGTACCAAAGATATGCAGGAGTCACGTGTTGGTTTGAGGCCTAATCGCTCACTCAGCTTCACATGTATATTTTATCTCTCTGGGACTGGGTAAAGACAGAGTGCCAGAGAGATCTTTCCAGGATTGGTGATGTGGAGCATTACAATGTAGTAATTATGCACACAAAAGTCTCAGCTTGTCCTGCATTGTTCCAGCAACTCTCACTGGTATCTGGAAGAGATGGCTGTTAATTTCAGAAAGAGTTTAGGGTCCATATGCATCCATTCTGAGAACATGACTGTCACTGGAATTCTCCATACCCTAGCTGAGCCATATACTAAATATACCATGACCCTTGATGGATGGATGGAGGGACGGACAGATGGATAGATAGATGGATGGATGAATGGAACATCAAGCATGTCTTTTCAAAGTTAGTTACGTTTAATGTTAATAGACATGATGTTCCTTCATAAATGAGTAGGTCTAGGCGAGTCTGTACCTATACACCCAAATTCACAATCGCACACATCCCATAAGCATTAATGCAAGATACCATATACCTGATCAAAAGTAAATGAAGGTGACAGAAAACATTTGGATTCCCCTTTAATTAACCCAGACTTAGAAATAAAACATAATGTTTTTTTAACTGATAAGCAATTCGCCTACTTTTAATAGAAGCATTTTAGCACGCAAGATAAGGAAGGATTTTGCATATTTCTGTTTAATAGTTGTGCCTAAATTATCAGAGAGCGGGGTGTGTGACTGCTTGTATTACATCAAAGGCCTGACAGAAGCTTTCAAAATAACTGACAGTTGTACATTCAATCTCAGAACAAAGGCACGATTACTGCATTCAGATAGATCTAACAAACCGTTTTCAAAGCTCACAGACTACAGGAGAATGACAGGTTTGACAACTAAACATAACAAACAATGTATCTACACATAATCACTAAACAGGATCTTTTTATTAAGGTATGCTGACTGCCAGCTGCTATGGTTAGACGCTTCAGTATATTAAGGTTCGTGGAGTGTTTGTTTCATCTTAAATGAGAATGTACTCTCCATGAACTCAGCTGGCTCAATAAAGGCTCAATAAAAATATATAAGTAATGCATAAACAAACCTTTAATATGTCTTTATTTCACAGTACCCTAGTTTTAATTGAAGAACAAATTTCCAAAACACACTTCAGTCCACAGGGTATGTTTTCGGGCAGATTTCTGTGGATTTAGTGGGTTTAGGAAATTTAATGAAAGGTCTATGTTGTATTAAATGAGGACGGAGTGAGATTGGGTTTCCATATATGACATATGCAACGGAAGCCTGACTTTAGGTAACTGGCAGTCTCATCTCAATACCAACAAGAAATGGAGTGTTTTGTAAATTTGCTTTTCAACTGGAACTTGACTTCGCTGGGAATAATATGAATTGTTATTCAATTGGAGAAACACTGAATTGAAAGTAAAGTGCATAAAAGACACGTGTAACAAAGCCTGTCCCATAAAATATCATATCGTGATATTATGCCTGTGCCTGTGTATCAGGTGTTTGCATCAGCGAGAGGCTGAGCTCCTGTTATTTACTATGTCATCTGTTTGTACTGTCATGTAGGGTAGAGGGAATCTAAAGAAGTTTAAAATAACAGATGTGACCTGCCTTTTTCAGGAATTTTGCCTTCAGGATAGAGATTCAGAAACCCTGCGCTCTTAAGTTCTTGTTTGCCTTTCCGTGCTCGTTTGAAAACTCGCCACTGAATTTTCCAGCGAAAACGCAGCAAGCTGCGTCTTGACGACCATTCTGCTTGCCAAACGGGCTCTGTCAGGTGAAGGAACCTGCCCCCGTGCTTGAGAAGATAGATATATCTACCTGCCTACCTTCCTACCTATTTGCCTACCTATGTATCTACCTGATCTGTCACTAAACCACAGACTTGGACATCCCTGCACCAAAGAAGCTCTCTCATCATCATACCTTCTTCTGCCAGTGTTTCTTTGAGGAAACTGGCAGGATGAGTGATGACCGTCTCTCCTGCTCCATTGCTCAACCCTTTCCTCACTTTGTTTTGACGGTATTTTCATTGGTGAGCTAACCTAATGCCGCGTCAATTAAAAATTACAATAAGAAAATTATTTCTCATTAGAAAGATTTACTCTGCGTGTTTCTGGGCTGGTACGGAGTTAAATAGGTTTATTTAATCTTTTGTTCTTTTAAAGCCCTTAAGACAATAAGTATTGAGTGTGATTGATTAAGCTCAGTCACACATCTGGCACCTAAATTAGAGCCAGCTGCAAAAAAAGGCTTTTAAATGCTCTCCGCGGTTCTCCCAGGCTTGGAAGTAACCTCGCACCAACCACCTGACAGAAGCTACAAACTAAATAGTAGGTACATGCTTCCTGTTCTGGAGAGGTCCGTGACGCGGATTGCCAGACCCATCTTAGCGTCGCTGCTACGCGCCATCAGTGTAGAGTAGTGCCTCTGCAGTGCAGAACAATAAGTAGCTGAGATAGTTTAATACTGGACCCGCCTGTGTTTATTTGGTGTCAGTCACTACAGTGATGACCTGGAATGCGATGGTGTCAATGCATTATCACATGCCTCCGGATTATCCGTTTGCCCGGTCTAATCGAGGGCAGCTACGCACACGCTGCTTAATATCGATCCATCAGTCAGACTCACAGCTGTTCCCGTACCAAAACAGCCTGAAGTAAAGCGCCCAGCTCAATGGCGGATCAGTCAGCCTCCAGTCCATTGCCTGAGGGATTATGTCGGTTTCACTGAGGTCAAGTGCCCTCATATGCAAACACACACGGGAATCCATCCATGTTCCTGCATGTGAATACAGGCCCTTAATTCAGATGACAATGGAAAACCAAAGCTAAAATAACAGCACTAAACCAAATGGTGCCATCTAATCCGTTGAGGTATCCGGGAATTGGATTGGCGAAGGATTGCTCTGCTTTCACATACTATTCCAAGATTTCCCACCAGCGTGGCAGGTAATCTGGTGTGTGCGTGTTGAAAATAGATGCTTTTGTCCAGTCCCCCAACGTGACTCCTCATTAGCCGTTTGAAACGACAAATCACCTTCTCAGAAGCGTCACTGAATGAATGGCTGTTTCCCACAGTGCTGCCCCCC
>JAODJU010000081.1:3648360-3665856 GCA_026776725.1 Gnathonemus echidnorhynchus
CCAGCAGAAAATGTCACCCCTAACGAGAGTATGCGTGACTTCCGTCTCCCCGGAACAAAAAGGACATTGTGGCACCGGAGCCAAACCACAGACGAGTCACCACACTAATCCCCGGCCTGCTCGGACTGACCTATACACAACTGAATATTTTTAGCCTGCGACTAAGAACGGTTTGGATCTGAGGGCCTTTAACGTCTTTAATGGCGCTGAAAGAATCAGACCTGGATGCAGTAGGCCTTCGGCCTGGAGGCAGAGGTAACAGCTATTTCTTTATGCAAATCTCCCACTATTTGGATGCAAATATTAATCATTAGTACGCTTGCAATTAAAAGTTAAAGATACTACTTCAAACAATGAACTCTTTAAACTCAAACGCGACACATTCAGGCATGTCTGATTACCATACTTCAATATCCAAACGTTTGACATGTTCCACCAGTCATACGCCTCTCCTGATATTAATGTTTGACAGGATGAGGTTGAACTCCCTGACAACACAACCGTTTTCTTGGTAATGCCGAATAATGAACGTGCGCATCCTTGGGTTTCTTCAGACCTTATAAGGTTACCCTGTCTACACTGTGATTTATATTTATAACACATTATTTATTAAATTTAAAATTTATGAGCTCACTTATAGTCATTACAATTAAACATCTAGCCAACGGGCATCCTGCAAATGACTTTAAGGACTTTCCAAATTCTTAGGACTTAGGTTACTACGTACATTTTCTCACAGATTTTAGCCAATGAATAAAACCTTTCCTGGATGATTGACACATGACCAGCGGTGCCCTGGGGGGGGCGGGGGTGGGGCCTATTTGTGGGAAACCAACATAGGACTCATGCAGTCTATTCTCTGGTGTTCCACTGCTAAGCTTTTGTCCCAGTTTCAGCTTCTGCATTTTGAGTACAAATATTGTTCTTTACACATATTGGAATTTTTTTATCCGGATAATAAAAATGAGCAACACAAAAAATGATTCTAACCCTTTTTCTTACAGGAACAGTTTATAGAAGTATTTTATTGGATTCCCCATAGTATTTGCTCATCAGAAACACCCACACCACTGATTCAGACACCTTTCCGTTCTTCACATTCTCCTCAACTACTTTATCCCTTTAAATATCTGGAATGACCTTGAAGGGTCATGTGATCATTTGAATGGTTTGCTTCCAGCTGACTGAAACGCAGCCTCTGCACTGCCTCTCATGCAGGTACACACAGGCCCCTGTCCACCCAGCCTACCTCATACCACGCATTGTTTCCACAGGCATTGCTTCATTATTTCAATGGACCAGCACACCAACTGCTTCTGATTTGCACCGCTCTGAATCAACTCCTATATACAGCACTCGGGCCTTAAAGCATCTATAGAATGTTCCGTGTTTCGTTTTGTTTTTTTTTTTGTGAAATCAAACATAGGAAAAATGTTTCTTGGACCACTTTTTCATGATGAGTCATCAACATTGTGTGTGTGTGTGTGTGTGTGGGTAGGTGGGTTAAGTATATATCACACTGTGGGGACCAAATGTCTCCACAATGTCCCCACACTGTGGGGACAAAGTGTCCCCACAATTATTTTGACCTTGTGGAGACCATCTTTTCAGTCCCCACAAGGGGAAACTCAATTTTGAAAAAATCAGTGAATGCAATCAAAAAACTAAAAATGCTAAAAGTCTTGTATTTTGTTTGGTTACTTATGGTTAAGGTTAGGGCTGGGTAGGGGTTAAGGTTGTCATTGTTGGGATTAGGGTTATGCCCATAGAAATGAATGGAGAGTCTCCTCAAAGACATACAGATACCCAATTTCTCTCTCTCTCTCTCTGTGTGTGTGTGTGTGTGTGTGTTTGGTTCCCTAAGCCAAAAATTTAATACAGCAACAAGGACTTGTTTAAGTACTTGGGCAGGTTAAATAACTCAAACAGAATTACTGAAGGGGCCACCACACGCACGAGACTCGCCTGCTGGAATAGGGTACCAAAGAACTTTGATTAATGCCCATCTTGAGGTCCTCGGAAAGAGGGTGAATAAAATGTTATTAGCCTTAGCATGCAGGATCTTAGCATGCAGCCTTTGCCAAAAGAGGAGAATTAATATCACAGTCAGACAAGTTTCTCAATATTTCTGTAGAAGATCCAAATCTAAATTAGACAATCCTCTCATTAAAGTTTCTAAATATATTTACCTAGATCACAGTGACTTTTAAGATGTTAGTTTCTAGCGACTGTATTTATTGTCCGGGGGGAGGGGGGCGGGGGGAATTCCAGTATTTCTGTCACTTAAAATACAGGGAGAGCCTTGAGGATGGAGAGACTCTTAATTGTTACTCTAGAAAGAGCAGGACAAGGCTTCCCAACACACATGCCAGTTTGCAGCTGGCCTGGCCAAGTAATCACAGGGCTTTTGCAGCAACTGCAGACATCTGCTGTTCTTAGACATGTTATTTGAACAGAATTCCTGGACCACGGTGAGGAAAGTCTGGACTTTATTGTGCGTTTATGTGAGACTCGTCAGAAATGGCATTTGGGATCGGGAAGTCTAATATAAACCAAAAGTTAAGGGTATCGTTTTTTAATTCATCCAAGCTCTCTTCCTCAGAACGTGGAAAGCAATCGAAGTGTCACAGCCAATGGGAAAGTTTCACGGGACTAAACAGGCTGACTATATAATAGAGCATCTTTGTGTCCAATCCATTAGTACTACATCCTGTGAATATCAGTATATATCATCTTATCATTCCAGGTTTCTTCAATTGAAATTACTGGTACCTACAGAAAGGGGTCCGAAATAGGGACAGTCATATATTATAAAGCACCCTAGTTGGAAATCTTGCAAAAACGCGCCAGACATACATTCCTAAAAATGGCAAGGCTTTTGTATAGGCCTTCTTATGTCTAAGACCACTTATTTGCACTACATTTTTTACCCTAAATGACAGCCATTCATGTTATGATTTCCACTACCACTCACTAAATCTGTCTTTATAATATTCTGCTCTTGTCTTTGAGGCCCAACCAAGCAATTCCTCTCACTGTTTCGACGTCCTGCACCAAATAGCCAAGGCCAGGGGCTTGCCGAGTTTTTACTGAATCCTGGATCTGTGCCTGCGGCTCAAATTTACCTGCCACAAGTGAAGTAGCCTTTTAATTGACAGAGCGTGGTTCGGCCCGGAGAGCATGTGGCAGCAATTATGCTGCGTTCATTAAGCAATTACACTTCCCTCCGTTGGCCACACAAGTCCACCCGCCCGCCAAGTTAGAGTGACAGGCGTCAGACGCTGTTGGGAGTTAGCGCGTGTGGGTGTGCGGTTGTTCGAGGCGACGGCAGGGGTTCTGTTGCCCTGCCCTTTAAAGAAATGGGCCGCATGCTAGGCCATAAAACATACTTTAAAAAGTGTGCTGAGTCACTGTGTTTACAACCAGAATGTTGAAAGCAACCATGGAGCATGGTGAGAGGTCAGATGAGTGGGTGTAGGGACGAGAAACATAAATGGCTTGAATGAACCAGGCTGGTTAGCATTTAAAATTAGCGCAAAGCTAATATCAAAAATGAGACCTCGGGAACAGGATGAGGGGGCGATTGTTTAGTCCAGCGAAACCTCCAGCTGTGTAAAAACGTGCAGCGAAAGAGATGAAGAAAGAGAGCGGGGGGGGGGGGATATCGTGTTTACCGTCATGCCGTTTTACACGTTAATGCCGGTGCTTGTCGTCACTCGTCATGCGCACCTCTCCTTGTGTGCTCAGCCAACGCTTTGTGTTCTGTGTTTTTACAGTTGAAAGTTTTATTTAATTATAACCACATTCCTACCTAAAGGCCCTCCCCCGGTGTATTTTCATGGATAGCTATGAGCTGTATCGAAGAATCTATGGGAAACCTTTTGCCCACATCCACCCCATTCACATCAATGTTGACTGATGATTTTTCGAAACAGCTCATTATAACAATGATAGTTTTGCTAAGGAACGTGCAATTATCTTAATGAAGGCTTGTTAATAAATTCCTCTTTACGTTCCCTGAATGTTCTTATGTTGCACTTCTGGTCATTATTAGGTTCTTGTCTTTTTAGTAGGTATTGCGTACCTCCTGCTCCAATGCTGTTTACACGTGTTCCTGGGCCTTCACTGGTCCTCGACAGCACCTATGTTTGCAGCGTACTTTAAGCCTGGCTTGTATCTTGTTTTGGACAAAAATGTCTGCTAAATATGTAAAAGGTAAATGTTTAATATTACTGAATTCCCACAATTTATACTAGGTTTTGTAGGTTGAGCAGGTTCTCCAACTTACAGGTAAAGTTTGGGGGTTGGAGGCAGGACTGACAGTTACCGCAAAAAGTCACACTGGTGTGGTGCTGAGGTCTCACCCGCCGCACGGCTGCACTCAGGTTCTCATCCCTGAGGTGGTTCGTCGTGTGGTGGGTTGGCAACGTGCTGTAATCAGTGCCTGCTCCTTACCTCTCTCCTCCTCCTGGGTTGTTACATACGTACTTTGTATTACCTATACGTGTATTTATATTATGTCATTTCAGATCCAGCTACAGAATTTCATTGTACTTGTGTAATCCACTTGCACAATGGCAAATGAAATCCTTGATCCTTGAAACGAGCGCATCGACTGTGTATTACCCTACCAGCTGCTTGTCTTGTCTTTAATGGGGGTAATAATTTTGACAGTATGTTGAGAGGAGCAAGTGATTAACTTCAGCAAACCATTAAATATATCCAACGTGTCTGGAAATATGGCAGCACGTGTCGGTTTGTGACACATTTATGCATGTAAGTAACAATGACGGCATAGCTCGCATTAAGGGCCCTGGTGTCATCATAGAAGGTGAAGTGGATGCTCGATGGTGTAGGCGGTTATTTTTAGGGGAGAAAACTGAAACGAAATGGAGCTGGACAAGATGAGATAATGGACAGTCAGCAAGTCCAGGAAGGCGACGATTGCACAAGAGCCCGGCAGCCTGGGGTACAATACACTACGGGATAGCTGCCCTTGAGTCAATCAAAATGTGGGATTATCCCCAACAGTAAAATGGCCATTACATACAATGGTGTCATAGCCCAGCATCTGAAATGCCAAGGCAAATATAGTCTAACAGCTGACGGGCTCAGTACAACAGCTCAGTGCGCAAAACCACCTGTCAGGAGCAACTGAACTCTTACTGGGGAAGAGGCTGGAAGGAGACCTTGAACTGGCCTCCTCCAATATCTCATCAACCGCAGGAGCCTGGCTGCTACACCGGCCTCACCACAACGATTGACGACTGTCTAGCACACTAATAAATCCATATTTTTAGCTCCTACCTGTAAGCCATAGAGCATTCACAAGTTACAGTAACCCCCCGATTTCGATACAAGACACATTCTTCCACGTCCCCTAGAGTACGTGTTTCCATGACTCATTACAACTTACGTTTTTTTTTTTTAGTTAATTTCTTTTGCCGTGCGCACATACTCAAGCGCACACAGGCCACGGCAAGAAAACCCTTCAATGCCAACACCTCTGAAATGATCGTTGAGAGGGAACCTTTCAGTCTGCATGCATCTTATTATTTTTCCTGATCTGTTTTGCCGTTTTTTTGTTTTGTTTTGTTTAGTTGGCACAGTGACATGCGGGGAACATGATGCAAACAGGTGCAAGATATTATTAAGTCCCCATAATGTCTTTAAGCGAGGTGATATTCTCACAGCTGTTTGTATAGCTTTGCTCTCACCAGGTGCATTTTTAAAGCCCTCAGCTCCCAGCGCGATTTAACACTGTGGCAAATGACCGATCTTGAGTCCTACCTGTCTTTCATCTGCTGCGTAATGCTCAAGAGAGTTTAACTTGTTGTGTAGCTTAAGGAGAATGTCAACACGTAATGCCGGTCTCGAAGCTTGCTTTTGTATTTCATGTATACATGCACACGCTCTCATGCGTGAGTTTGTTATCACTGTTTTTCTTCCATAGCAGGTGCAAAGGAAAACCAATTCATCATGTCTTGAGCGGCCTCAAAATTAATGTTCGGTGAGACGCAATCGTTTATTTATATGTACGATCCCTGTTGCCTAGGTGTTCGCAAGCCAGGCCTGTAGTGTAAGTCAGTGACCACTGCTGATTCAGCTGCTCATCACAACCAGAATTCAGATCCTCTCATCTAATGTCCCAACTGAGCCCTGACCAACAGTGTGCGGGCGTGCCAGGTCAGACTCCCAAGGAGACAAGACAGTATTTCAGTTTATATTTGCGATATTGTAAAAATACTGTTGCAAAGTATCTGTTTTCAGTATTAATTTACCCTGCACCTATAAGATATGCTAAGTGAACATCAGCTAGAAGATGAGGACAAAGTTTTGCAGTAAGATTTTGATGCCGCAAAATGACAATTGTGACGCCCAGCCCCGCTACGCAAAATTCCGGGGCCTCGGGACAAAAAAACTTCAAGCAGGCCCCCATGATGTGCAACCAATCCCACTTGAACCCTTTTCTCCTTCTGCCCCCCGCTCCCCCCCCCAAGGCCTAGACCCATGACAACTTCCCTAGTTGCCCCCCTGCGGTGGTGGGCCTGGTGACGCCGTGCCCCAACAGTCGATTACAGCTACTAATGCTCAGGTGACAAGTCCAGGGACTGGACACAAATGAAACGTCACATACATAAACTACATAAGCTACATTTAGCCCCTGAGTCCTAATTCCTTGTGTCACTCAAGAGCGGCGCCTGAAGTCTATGCGTCCAAGAGCAGCGCTGCCTCGCCACGTACGCCTTGACCCGCCGGTCCTCCCGGCAGCTGCATGGAGCGGGATTAGCTGTGATTGACAGTGATATTATGAGGTGAGCCAAATACTCTTGTGCTCTACTGTTAAAGGGGATGGGGGGTAAGGGAGGGGGGGGGGAACAGAGGCACAATTGAGTTCCCTATCCTGGACTAGCTACCACCCAAAGACCAGCAAGAACAAACATAGCCATTGTTCTTGCCAACCATGCAAATGGGCTATGCTATATGCTGACATTATTATGAAGTTCCTTGACCGCAAACTTATGGGGTACTTTGAAAGTTCATGAAGAAGCTTCGGCTCAGAATTCGGCTCAGAAGTGGGAGGAGCAGCAAGCTTTGGCTTCACACAGGACAGCGATTAAACAGACCAGGCTGGCAGACGTCTATCCCCGCAGCCGCCTTCCATGGCTACTATTAGACTCGTTCAGAGCTGTGCTTGATGTACCCAATACCCCCCTTTCTCACTGCAGCAGCTCCACAAATGTGGCTAGACTCCCCCCACCCTTCCATAGCATGAGCTGAGAAAGAATAACAGTGATTCTAAACCGCAGAACCCCACCCTGCCCCCACCTCACAGATCACTGCAAGCCTGCTAGTACTCATGGGACTGCAGCTGTATTACCTATGAGAGAATGGGCAAGCTGAACTGCGAGCCTTGGAGCAGTGTGCTGTCTGGAATGTCTTGACCCACTTACCACTTCCTGTGTGGGTAGGTGGGCTTCCAGCCTCAAATTTGACCCCAGAACCTTAAGGTATGCTGTGATATTACTTGAACTTGAAAATCAGACATAAATCATATCATAACAGATGTAGACTCACATGCAACACCAATATCAACACAAGCTAACACTGTAGGGGAAACAGGCTAATTCAAGAACCAGGAGGAACTTGTTCATCTAAGGCACAATGCTGTGTGCCATCTGTGTCTGAGAATCTTGTCCAATAAAATCACCATTGTCTAGGAAACTAAAAAAAATATATGGCTAGTTTATGAGGATGAAAACTCATTATGTGGTTCCTGAAGTTCTCCATCTATGTCAACTCCCATCCAGAGCCTTGTTGTTCTCTGCCTGCCTATTTCTCAAAAAAGAACACAAATCAGGCACTGAGTCAAAAACATTAACGTTAACCATAAAAACATGCAACCAAAATTCAGGGAACTCATTTGCACCCTTGAAAGTAAAATCCTCTTGACCTCGGGTAAAGAGCACGGTAGGCACAACTCGGCAGTAGGTAGAAGAACCATAGAAAAGTGTAACTTAGCCAATGTTCTTGTCCTCTAGGCCTTCAACAAATGAAGGATCCTGAACCAGTCTCTCTAACTCCTGCTCGTATTTGACATACTGTATTTAGTTTCCTTGCGCTAAATTGCTGGTGACAACATGGACACTGGCAATCACATCTATTCCGCCCCTTGCCAAGATCGGAGTGGCCCTTCTCATTAATGAAAAATGATTATTTTTCTGACAAGGAAAAAAGAACTTAGAAGTAGAGCCAGCTTCTGTGTGAGTCACGGCCCCACGGCCAAAGACATCGTTTTTATTGAGGAATTATAATGGAAAAGAAAAACAAGGCGGGAAAACAGGAGAGCGGGCTGTGCACGCATCTTCCCACATGGTGCCGACTAAGGGACTGGGGTGTGAATGACCCAGAGCGACAAAGAGAAAGGAGGGATAATAAACAGCAGATGTAATGGAGCAACCCTGGAAAATCTTAGCTAGATCCGCTAATAAACAGCCATTTTAGCTTAAGCAACAGCAAGGTAACAATATACACTAATATACAACCAAAAAACCAACTACTCTTCCCATCTGTGGTACAGTAAAAGGCTCTGGCATTTTCCTGAGGCCCTGTCCCTAACTTTAGAGGTCCTGATGACAACAGTGACACTAAACTTAAGGTTCCTACCTCAGCCAGGCGTTCCCTTTGGACTTCCACCTACATGGGTGACTAACCTCCAATGCTTGCCATTGGAGGAAATTAAAGTATTGCTTTGGCCTAGGATGAAGGCACAGGAACATAACCTCACTACGGTCTGGACCGTGCCGGAAAAAAAACTGACCTAACTGCTGCTTAAAATTTGTTGGAAGTCGGTAAATTTTGAATAGTCTGCGCAAAGCAGGATTTTTTTTTACTACTGTTTTTCAACCCCAGTCTACAGCAGTCAGTCTTAAACGTCAACCTGAGACCTTGGAGCAATCAACGAAATGAACAGTGACCCAGTCCATTTGTATATGATAAAGTGGTTAAAAGGTATGAAGGGGTTATGAAACAGCTGAAAGACGAGACAGGGGGTCTTGGCTTTGCAGCTAGAGCTTGCATGGCTCAACCCTCGCGGGGCCGCGGGCTTGAAAGCTCCCTGCTGCAGGTGTCTCCTGCCCGCTTGCGGGCGCCTTGCCCTTTCTTTGCGGTCTCGGCGACCCCCTGAGGCCCCCGGCCGTGCCCGGCGCCCACCTCAGGCCGGACGGAGGGGCTGCCAGAGACTACGTCTCTCCCCTCCTGTCACGTGACCTGGCACGGTGGTGGGCGCAGCTGTCTAGGTGGCCCCGAGAGCACAGTCCCGTGCCTCCAGAGCCCGGAGGCACTGGCAATTCGGAGGCGTCGAGCCAGCGCAGGAAACCGACACCTCCAAGTGGGGTCATCATAATTGGTCCCTTTTTTTCCCTCAGCCAATCGACACCAAGAAAATAGCAGCACGGCTTCAGATACTGCTGAGAGCCACAAAGACCTTCAAGGCACTCTATCTTTTAGCTGTTAGCTTAGGGTATTGGTAATACCCTAGTAAATAAAGAAGTCGGTGTTCAACGGTAATTCGAAACGTGTCGCTTTTATTGATGGTTACTCTGGCAGGTGTCTTAAAACTTGTAAAATTTAACAGCAAATGAGTAAACCAACACTTTGAGCAACATCCCTTCTCCATGGCAGCTGGAATTCTAGGCTTTTCTTTCCGGTTGCTGTGCCTGCCAGCCAATCTGCCCATTTTTTTAGCCTTAGCTAAAACCAAATGCTCCAGATGTTCAGGCTTGGGACCCAAAAGTGAGCGGAGGATCAACTACCCATATCCCCCCCCCCCTCCCTTACCACAATGACCCAATAAAGCCATTGTTATAGCTCATGAGTTTGTTTACGTGACTGTGCTCCTGGACCGCGGCCACGACTCAGAGTTTGCATGTTTATTTTTCAAGATTATTACCAATACTCAGACTAACCCAGCAGAGTTCTCAATGACACACAAAAAACAGCCTCAGTCCCGCATCGTTGCCAAACCCTTGTGCATTTACATATAAAAAACAGCTTACTGGACTCTCCGTCTGTCCATCTTCTAAGCAATTATCCTGGTCAGGACCACCAAGAGGACCTAGAACCTATTCCAGGCAGCGCAGGGCACAAATCAGGGGAAGACCCTGGACAGGACATCCCTCTAGCCATATTCAGTAGATGCTAGCCCACTTTAAATTACATTAACCCAAAAGCTGACTCCACTGAAAGGCCCTTACACGCACACATACTTTCCGAATCCCAATGCACATGAAATTCCTGTCATTGGACTGGACTTGTATGGATGAAAACCACAGAATTAAGGCCTGCGACCAGAACTGAACCCATAAATCCTGAAAGCCTGAAGCAAGAGAGTCCACTCTGGCAGAAGTGATTAATTTCGAATAACAGTGTTTGTCTCTAGAAATTCTCCAGGTTACATCTTCATTGTAGCTTCAGGCCCGTGGGCTCAGAACCAGGACTGAAAATGGGCCATCTGTTTCACGTCACCTCGAAAGCTGCGATAACAGGAGGCGATAAAACTTTTTTCAATAGCCTAAAAGTATGGAACAGATTATGAAACTGTGCCTTCAAAGACTGTGTGATACTACATTGTGTCCAAGCACAAAAACCGAGAAGGGTGTCGACTGAGCGCTCATGTCCAAGCCTAACAAACCAGAAAACCAGGCTCACTGTTAAAAACATGTCCTGACCACTCCAGTCCAAAACCTGAAAATGTAAACTTACTACCTCAACAAAATAGGGTGGTCCACCTTCATGAGATTCAAAAACAAAATGCATTTCTAAATTTCCTATGACCGAAATATATGGTCGTGTGCGTTTTTCTACGTGTCTACAGCTATTCGGAAATCCTTATCCTCGAAATTCGTGCTTTCCATCAAGAACTGATAACTGGTCAGTCGCATCTCCTAAATATATTTATAGCTATGTTTAATTTTACGCTATGGTTGCAGATAAATATAATACTTCGAACCTAACTTGATACAAAAAAAAAATTTACGAAGTCATGAGTACCTGGTTAAAAACATAACTAGAATGAAAAAAGTGACCAAAACCACTGTGATTGAAAACGTGAAATCTCAGACAACAGAGATGCGTAGGGTTAGCGGTAAAATGCAGACAGGATGAAATAGCGTGTCCATAAAAGAGAAATATATCTCCATAATTAAAAAGGCCTTTTATCTTGGAATGTGCCGTGATAGGTGACCTCCACATATAAGAAGCAGGGTTGCCCTGAGAAGAGAAACAACTAAAAAAAACAGACAGACGCCACTTGAGTTCGAAATGCCATCTGAGTTAAGATGTTGAGGTGTTTCCCTCATAAGCCTGAAATGTTCTACAGAGGGGAAAAAAAAAACATATTTCCTAAGTGAACTCTAGACTGCTCTGCTGAGATCAAGTCTGGTGTGTCACTATTTTCTAGGCAAACTCGAGCCTGCTCCGTGGAGATCGTCTGCTCTTTTTCCCTTCCTCATTAGGGATGGGAACGCCAGCGCTATAAAGTTCTTGCTGTTCGTTTTGCTCCAGTGCACCAAGCTTAAGAATCCAAGGTTCTCCTTCAGTCCAGATCATGATCCAGTCAGATGCAGTTTCATCTGTAACAGTCACAGACCATCTCGTGCCTGATGTCTAATGAGGGTAATTTCAGGCCAACTGCATTGTACCCTCTGTGAGTTGTCACAATGTCACTTACTGTGAAACTCATAGTCGCCCTATAGTCAACACTCTTTGATAACTGTTAGCCCATTAGCTCAATGCCTCATCATCTCTCTCACATCACTAGTGCTGCTTTACATTACGTGGAATCATCCGTGCCGAGTTCAAACTGTTCTCACAACCCTCCCCTCCGCACCAAACACAAATCCCACAATTGAGCAACACAATCGGTCCCGGGGGTGAATGACAAGGAAGTGACACACAGACAGCTTTGGGGGAGACTCATTCGCACCAAATTTCCGGGGGATAAAAGGCTACAGGGAATCCATACAGGATGTGACCAAGGGCATCGTCATCACAGATTCTGTTTTCCCTAGAGGGCTGTCTTCCCCGATTCAAGTCCCCGGAGGCTTGGGGAAGCACGTCAACAGGAACATATGCACTAATCCCGCATCATCCATGCACGATGCCTGTCGGAGCCTTCGGAGGTGGCAGTGTGTGGTTCTGTGGGTTGCCGGTTAATACCCCAGCATCGGTAGAGTGATGTCTGTACAAATGATGTACGAATGTATGACATACACACTCATGTAAAGCACGTTGGCCTGAACGCTGTGAAAAGCGCTATATAAGAGTGACTTTAAATTAATTTCACTGGTGGGTCCGTGAGCAAAGCCTCTAACGCGCGATTTCTTCAGCGACTGGCTGACCCTGCTTTCTCAAAAAAATGGATATAAGTGTCCACTAAATAAATAAAATGCAATGTAGTGATGGCCCTGGAGTGCGGATGAGGGGTGGAACGTTTCTGGGCTCTCTGAGACTATCGTGTGCCCAGTGCAAGGGCCCCGTCACTCAGTGGTCATATGACCTCTGCAGTTTCGTTCTGTGTCACCAGTCGTCCCGGCACACAAACTGGCGACGATGCAAAAAAGTAATCCAACAGAAGACATATTTTGCTTCTCTGGTCATTATTCCTGAGTTCCTTTACTGTGTTTTATGACCCTTTTCCAAAAAAAAAAAAAGTACCTCGCAATTCATAATAAGTCACAGTACCAGCACTGAAAATCAGTGAGACGGCAAGTAAAAACAAGCGAAGTCCAGTCATATAATTTACCGTCCAGTCATCATCATTCCTGCTTGTCTGAAAACCCAAGCGGTAAGACATCTGTACCTTTCCAGCTTGCATTTAAATCACTTCTGCATGCTAAGGTTGTGGGCTGATAAAGTGGGAAGGAGGGTACATCTTTCATTCTGTTGCTGCGAAGAAACAGGCCCCCCCATCTCAATACCAGGGCACTGACACTGATGGTGACATCACCACAACCATTACCGTTGACCATGAGGTATCATCCAGTAAAGAGGTGCCCTTCTATAGGAACATTAGACGACCGGGGTCAAAGTTCACATGATGTAATCGTTATATCCCGTGAGACGTCAACAAGCAGCATTAGAAGGAAACTCCTTATATAAAGGGATGCTGACCTTTTGATTATGTGTATAAGCAGATTTCACATGCAGATATCAAACTACCAACCAAAGAATTGTGTTCAGTCTCCTGGGCTAACCTGGTATTAGCCTATAGCATGAAGCCAAATGGAGGCAGCCATACAGCACAGCTCTCCGGAATGGAAACACGCAGGCTAATTTCTCTGAGCCTTGTGAGGATGTAACATGCCAGCATGCTGTTTGCGTCCCCCTCTGTCAGCCCATCCACCCTCAGGCCGTCACACTGTCTCGTCATGCTCCCTCTCGGAGCTGTCTAACAGTGTCGAGCAAGGCCACCATTTTTATACCAACACAGCCCATTCATGTACAATACGTTCAGCTTACCTCATCTGTCAGGAGCAGAGGAATGTTGCGCAGAACAAGCATGCAAACTCAGACGCACCCTGCTGCAGGCATTCAGAAGGACATGCACTACCAAGCTAGAGATGTACAAGTGAATTAGGCAAACATACAGGCTTTGGCTGAAGGAGAATCCTCCTTGTTTCTCTGATTAAAATTTCACTCTCTGGGGTACAGGAGTTTGGCCGAAAGCCCGGATGTGCTGTTAAGTGTTTAATCCCCTTTTGACAGAATTTCAGATGAAGTATAATTTTCATGGGGCCACCATCCCCTATAAGTAACTTGGTCGTTTTGCACTATAAGACATTCCTAAAGACAGCCCATTCCTAATTGGGAACACTGGCATCCCACTCCATCTAAGCTTCCTACTGGCGTCATCTAGAGGCGTCGAGGAGCATGAAGATTGAAAGGGGCTTGCTGTGTTGGCGCCCTCTCTAATGGGTGGACCAGCATTGAACAGAGGTTAGGAGAAGTAAGAATGATGTCTCCCCAACATTGGTTTAGTGATTAAAGCTCCTTCACAAGCTTCCATCAAGACAGCCGAGGAAAGTAGCCTGTGGTTTGGGACAGAAAACTCAAGACATGGCAAGTCCCACTAATTAATATATTTGGTACAGGACAAATAGTTCTATAACTATGTTTGTTTTCCGGCCCTTAAAATTGCCCTCATCCTTTCTTCCGCTTATGATGCCGATCTTTATACTCTCACTCAAAGCTTTTCTACTTCATATCTGAGAATTAGTCATCCATGACGCGCACAGACGATTGGCCGTGTTTGATTGGAACCCTCCTTTTCAAAAAGCCAATATTTCCGAAATGTGGTCTCCTTGGCAGGGGATGATACCCGAACGATAAAAACCATCGGATGTTACTGAGCCAAATGCATTTTAAAGACATTCCCAACTGCAATGAAACCGTGCAATTGACTTAAGTTACATGCCCCTCCCTGGTATTAGTGTACATTTTGAGGTTTGTCAGAAGACCATTTCCTAAATACTCTAAACCAGATCATCATTTCAGGCTAAGCTTCTTCTAATGATACTTCTGAAGACTGGACCGAGTTGAAATATGTTAAGGTCTGAATATATGTGATGTACTGTTATTATGACTAAGACAACTTGTCATAAAAGCTAATGTGAAAGTTCTATGCCCCATAAAACACTCAATTTTTCAACCCATTTTGCGCTGTGGGGTGTTTCTATACTTCAAAAAATAATATCCTAAAGCTGACCTGTGGCATTAAAATTTTGAATCAAATCTTGGTGGAAATAAGCCCGGTTTTGTAGGGTCCGTTGGCGGAGTAGAACATTAATACCATTGAATGAGAATAGTTGCCCAAGGCCTGGGAAAGGGGGTTAGCTAAGGCCAGCATATTGTAACCGTAACCAGGAAACTGACACATTAGGCTGGCATTTCAAAACACTGCCCTTAGACAAGCAACACTAGCTACCCAACATTACTGCATCATGGGACTCAACGACACCCAAATGACCAAGTAGATCAAATAGTGCGAAGCTAGCCAAGCTGTCAAAGAATACAGGCAGGCTGACCATGTCACTGGCTGAAGCAATGGGAAATTCCCAGCATTCATGCTGGAACAAAGGGGAGACGGGCAGGGAATCTGCCTACGGGGACCATCCTGTACAACGCGCACTGACCCTTAACCTGATTTTATCTACCTTGCTTAGTGCATTAATGAAATAATTATTCGGCAGTTCTGACAAATTATGAGCCTGAATTCATGTTAATTTTTCCACGTCAGGTAAAAATGACCTGTCGTGCAGCGTACGTGGTGAACCTCTGCCGCCTGTTTTAAGGCTGAAAGAATCTGAGGCTTAAATTCTTCAAAGCCTTGAGAGAGGTTTGAAATCGAGGCGTGTTTTCGAATTAATGCTTTACGGTTTTTTTCTCCATATATGTAATGAGAGCAAAATAGCGACTGGGTATATTTCACATCACAGCACGTTCCCAGAGTAACCGACATTTTTTTTTTGTTCCCTGCACTTGTGTTGATTGATTGATCACAAACAGAATTAAGGATATGAATGGCAATAAAAGAAATATCCCTGATGCAATTTGTAGAGGGTTTCCAGCACTGTGCCATCTTTCAACAATGTGCCTATCTGTAATGTCTTAGTCCTACTGAACCTCTCCAGTCATGCAGTTTGTTGGAAGAAAATGCAGAAGGAAAAAAAAAACTCTGAGTGGATACAAACATGTTTAAACAGCAGTGCGGATCAATAGTGTACGCTGCCTAAAAATGTGTCTGACCACAATTAAGGTAACTGGAAGCTCAGTTTTACTCCTTGGTTGACATACAGCAGGTTCTGAGCCTTTTGATAGGACTGCTTTTGCATTTTATTTCCCACTCTTCTTGAATTACACATGAGCAGCTACGACGTGCTGACAGAAAACCAGTTGCCTGGGTGGTAAAGCGGCCCGCTCCCCCTGGTGGACACTGTGTGCATTGCGGGCACTCCCCGACATGTCGCAGCTAGTCAGGGGTTATGTTCTGTGCATCATGGCCCTGGCTGAATTGCCTAGGTGGCGGGCCACCTGCGGCTGAACTGGACAGAGCGAAACGTTTCAGCTGAAAGAATCGACCCAGGTCTCCGCTTAACGAGGGCGGATATAAGGACGACGAGAGCATCGAGGACTATGGAGAAATGGCTACTGGCAAGCTGCCTCCCGCCCCCCTCCAAAGTCACTTCTGCCACAGTACACCCTGTAAAGTGGAGCGGGGGGCCCCACCCTCGCCTCTCCCCGGGCCTTGCGTCAGGGTAATCATTCCTTAAGACCCCATAATGAGGGCTCAACACGACTATCTGCCAGACGAAACTGGCTCGCTAATCCTCAACGAGCAGCGATTACAGAGCATCCCTTTTCCGACCACAGGGACACCGACACGACACGCTCACACAGACGGGGGGCACTAAATGCAGCCATGGCACCGAAGGAAGGAAAACAGAGCCCAGCGTCTCATCCACAGATACAGTGGCATCCTGTCGCGAAAATTAGCGCCTCGGACAATTAAAGGCATTAGCACTATGACACGCTTGCCCATCTTTTAGGTTAATTACGGCAGAATGAAAAATTACAGCGTGTGTAATACCCCCTTTAAATAAAAATGCCATTTGAGTGCTTTCAGAATCCCGCTCTACGCAGAAGTTCCTCCTCTCAGTCGCACGGACCACATGCGACATCCTGAGCACTGCGTGTGCTGACCCCGGGACAGGAGACTGCCGTACCATTCGCTCAACCTTACATTTTTACAATATGTGTTAATTAATACATTTTTAAAGTAACCACGGCACGTCCCACCAGCCTGTTGCCATGGAATCCCATTGGGTGAAAGCATGCAAACCATCCACAGACTGGCTGGCAAAGTAAATCGTTTCACTTAAGGTCAGGCTGTCCTGAAATAAGAACACAACATTTCAGGGAATTAGGCTACAATTTACAGTATTTCAAAGCACATATTTATTGGTACTTAATAATATGCTATGTATTATTATAAGACCACACTTTAAGTGCTAGTCAGACCTGGGATACAGATCATTGTGAGTGATATTTGGGAGAAATCGGTGGCAGAACAGGGGGCAATAAAGCGTCATTAAAGGAATATCGAACGACATTTACAAATTCTATTTCGCATTTTGATTGGAGACATTTGCGACTCCTGTGATATTGTTTAAACAGATTTCATTTCCAAATAAGGCATTTCCATGCACCGACTGCAATCCCACACACCGGGGGAAACTTCATGGAAACAATGTTATGAAATGCAGCTATGCACAGAACTTTAAAGCAGCCTGATGGAAAGGTGGCTGGGGGGGGGGGCGTACTCTCCTGTTTATTCTACGCATTAATGTGTGATAGCCATCCAGGGGTACGTTTCCCAAAAGCATGGTTGCTAACAACATTAGCAACTTACATAGTTGAACCATGCAACTGAATGGG
>JAODJU010000081.1:3679200-3689268 GCA_026776725.1 Gnathonemus echidnorhynchus
TTACCCCCCCCCCCCCCCCACCCCCCCCTTCCTACCCCACTCCCTCCGCATTTACCCCCCTCAGTTGCTTGATTCTCGTGGCCTGCCTTTTTTTTTATTTCTTGGAAAAATAAGCAGTCGCCTCCCAAAGCTCCCCCCCCCATAGCCACTGTGACAAATCAATTCGCCCTCATTTGACGCCTGTGCTGTGTCCGATTATCCAGTCGTGTAAGAAATAGTTTGCCGATTATCCTCTACAAGCATTACTCACGTTTACTCATATTTCCTCTGAGATAATCGCCATCAAAAAGGCATCTATCTAAGTTTTGTTCTTAAGACAGTCCAGACACCCCTTAATGCAGTTCTTTCCTCTACTGTAAATTACATGTCATTGCATATTGTCACATTAAAATGTCAGAAATGATACCGTGTACCTGTATGCTGCTCTTCAAATAATTCAGAAAACGAGAGACTTGTAAGTTAAACTAATTGAATGTCTGAATGAGATTCTGCTCTAGGGTTTGGTAACTCCCTGCCCAGCTTCGTACCTGAGCGACACGGATAGTGACCACACAGTGCCCTTCGGTGGTCAGCACACGTGTCGTTTCAGATCAACACCGGCAGAAACCTTTTTGACGAGCGTATCTTCCCTGTGGCTCATAAGGAACCGGGTGAGGGGCCACTTGAAGGTTCCTGAGCGGTGAGGTTTGACTGTTGGCCACTGGGACATCTATATGGAGGTCATATCAGTACATTTAGACCTTCTCTTTACCTAAGTGCAAGTCAGTTTGGAAAAATGTTCAGGGTGTTTGGTGCCAAGTATGCTGACAGTAAACCGGGTACCTTAACGAAAGGCTAAGTCGGGGCTGAACAGCTAATAGGCTGAAATTAATGCAAACGAGTTTTGGAGGGACACAGGTTACTGTGGAAAAAATGGTTAAATTGCCCAGCGTAAAAAGGTAGGCCACTCCCATTACACAGCACAGATCAGGCTGCTGTGAAGCTGTAAGCCTCTATTGTCCCTCTTAACGCTCACCTTATGAGCAGGCAGTATTAAAACATCATTAAAGTACAATGTACCAAACTCATATCTCAGCTTGAGGTAAATATGCAAGGCTACCAGGTCAAGTGCTCTCTCTGTGATTTCCTCCTACTGAGAAAGAAAACAGTATTTGCAAACAAAATGACTCATAAAGGGTCTTTCGAGGATCTCAAAAGGCACGGCAAAAGTTCGGGCGCTGATTAGGACAGGAGCTGTTTCATAGTAGAGGCGGCTATTTTAACACTCACTAATGTGCGCTGACCAAACAGATTTATCAGTCAGGTTCTGTTTGATTCCAGAGTTTACACAATGACGGCAAGCCCGGAAGGTTCCGCCACATGCTCCCCAAACCATCGCAGCTGCTTCGCTGTGCCGTCCATTCATATTTTATTTTACACCTCCTTAATGGCTAATGTTCATTGGTTACTGAGCAACCCGAGGGCCACGGTCATTGGCTCTTTCCATAGAGTGAGCTGTGGCCACGCAAAGGCTTTGCCGTTAATTCAGTCCTTCTCGAACGTCACTGCTGTTAGTGTGAAAATCAACACGAATCGACAAAATCATGCAAGAGATGCTTCCCTCCTTTTTGAGTTTGATATGGTGCCTTTGATAAATTGGGGAAAATACTTTTTAATTGTCGAGGCTCAGTATGCTTCAAATTCTGATTGCTGCTGTCAAGGCAATATTAAAGCCTTTATATTATATTAGATATTTCCCTACAATTCAGAACTCTGCTTAAAAAAATTTCAGCTTGTAAGAGTTTGTTGGCTATATCTATTAAATGATGATCCCTTCTGCTAGTCTCCCTGGTAACCACACGGCATTATCAGGCCTCGGATTCCCTGACCAGGCCTCAGATTTCCTGACCTGGCCTCGGATTCCCTGACCAGGCCTCGGATTTCCTGATCAGGCCTCAGATTCCCTGACCAGGCCTCGGATTTCCTGACCAGGCCTCGGATTTCCTGACCAGGCCTCGGATTCCCTGACCAGGCCCCGGATTTCCTGACCAGGCCTCGGATTCCCTGACCAGACCTCGTCTACCGTGCCTCAGCTGAGAAAATCCTGTCTGCTTTCAGGTCCTGAACAGGGAGTACCGCGCCCCGCAAGTTTCCACATTTACGACCTTGAGTGTAATGTAAAGGCACGGAGCTTTGATGGAGCGATACATAGTGCCCAAAGCTACAGAGATTGTGGGATCATAGCCTCTGTGCCTGTGATCAGAAGGTTGCCAGTTCAAGCCCCGGCCTCAGCAGAATGGTGA
Organism: Gnathonemus echidnorhynchus; assembly: GCA_026776725.1. Classification (NCBI taxonomy): domain Eukaryota; kingdom Metazoa; phylum Chordata; class Actinopteri; order Osteoglossiformes; family Mormyridae; genus Gnathonemus; species Gnathonemus echidnorhynchus. The sequence continues at coordinate 3,681,483 of JAODJU010000081.1, forward strand.
CGTGTCCATGGTCCTGACCTTTAACCCCTAACTCGAGGGGTGATACACCGCATAGGAGAAAAGAGAATTTCCCCTCAGAGTGTAATGAAGTATCACTCTTCTGTTCGACACCCTGGCCTAGCTTCACCATACATACTTACTGGCCTATGACTGGCCATAGACCAACTGTTGATGGTGCAGACCTTCCAGTCTGCAATCTGCCAGCTTTAACTGCTTCACTTTATTACACTCCTGTTGCATATACAAGCAGCTCTGGGCCACCATGGTCTTCCCAACCCAGGTAGGTTGTCCTGAGTCATTCGGTTCTAAAGAATGACGCCTCTACCAACATCAGTCAGTAAAGGCCATTTTTGAAAGGATTATTATTCAGTGAAGTAGTCCTTGGTCAAACTTACATTTTTGAGCCAGTATGAATTTCTTTATGCCAGGCTGCCCCCTGGTGGTAAGCAGCTGAAATGCACATTTACAGTGACTCAGGATCGCAAGGCTAATAGAAATGGGAAGAGTGATAGAAAGCTTTATCGGTGGGGTTTAACAGAAACAAACTAAATAAGTTCTTCACCCTCATCCACTGATTCCCCCCGCCCACCTGGATAAGGGTGATGGAGGATCGATGGATAGTCAATTGTGACACCTTTACGATTACGATAAACTTTAATGATCCCAAGAGGAAATCTTCTTGCATCTAGCTGCAAGTACAGAGAGCACTGACAAACTTACAAAAAAAAAACACAAATACTTATAGTGCAACACAATCCTGATATGCTTTGCCTGGGGGTGTTTAAAAAGCACTTAAAATAATAATTTCATATCTAGCACAGAAAATTCACTTCACTTTATATAGGGACAGTTGACCCAAGACCTATATGTATTAAAGCTTCTTTTTAATTGAACTCAGTTTATGATGCTAAACGACGTGAGTGGCCTGCTGGTGGAGCTTTGAGAAGCAGATGTTTCCTCAGGGAGAAAAACAGGGAGCAACTTCCATGTGGAGGTGAATCCGGCGTGCCCGCCTTCCTCTCTCATGCTCCCACACTCACACGTGAGGGAGAAGTTCCCCTCGACCAAAGAGGCAGGAAGAGGCGTCACACACCGACAGACATGTAAGGGGGCGACGTTAATCTCAGGCTGGAGGCTTCCAGGAGGGTCTGACCTCAGACAGGATGTGAGCTGTGTCTGTCTGAGCTGAGGGGTTTGGGGCTTGGCCTCGATGCCCGTTTGTCTGCCCCCCCCCCCCCCCATCCCCCCCGGGGATGATAGTGGTGCAGCCCCAGGTCCTAGTGTCACCCCATGTTTATGCTGCGAAAGACTACAAGCGTGGACTTACAATCCACACAGTAAAAACCCCTCTCGCTGCACCACCTCTGTCAGCAGTCGGTCACTTTGCATTTATCAGTAAGCGCTGCCTAACAGTAAGGATAAATAAAATGTTTTTAAAAATCCTTGATCCTTATTAACAGAATGATAATAGCTACGCCTAGCTTGGTTAGTACTGCAGAAATTCAAGCACAATATTTAAATATCAGGATTTATTTTTTTCCTTTTCCACTCTACTATTTTCTATCAATATATTACTTTTTTTTAATTACTAATTTAGTTATTTACAGACAAGGCTGGACTGGGATTAAAAATCAGCCCTGGACTTTGGGGTCCCCACAGCCCCCGTAAAATTTGCCGGGGGTGGCCCATGGATCGCTTGGCCGACTGTGGGGGTCCCCATGATAGGGTATCATCTGTGACACAGATAGGGGTGACTTTGGTTATATGTGTTTCTTTATTTATTATTTGTCTCTCACCAGTAGCTTAATGAATCCCTGGTAATGGCTGGAAGTCCAGCAGTCAGAAGTTAACACATTTCAGTTTAAAACGAACCTGAGGTAAATGCTGAAGAATTCAGCGGTTCTTTAATTGGGGTCATCAGCTCCCAGCCATTAGATTACAACCTTTACTCAGTTGCTGTGTGTTTATCATATTTATATTGTACACTGGCCAGATTAATTGCAATTTATTGCAATACTGGCAGTATGCTAATGACCATTTGTTCTGGGATTACATTGCGTGCTTGATTTTTGCCTGCTGGTTGTAGGCAGTTCGAAGGTCTTTTCAGAGACTGCAGAAGGCTGGAATTTCAGGAAGCGAAGAGGCAAAGCCCGCATATGCCATCCGGAACCAACCATGCGACACAGCCTGATACTGATACTGTACTGTCAGGATTAAAAAGCATTTATGTCCTGAATTGCAAGGCTGTCAGCTTTTCACAATGATGACACACCTCAGTTACAACTGGTTTAGTTACATGGCTTGGATTTCATATTATCTCTGGCAAATATTTAGAGTATTGAACTCTTTTCTATTCTGAGAAGTGTTTAACTGTTTTCTACATAGTTGTGGTTCATTAGCGTAAGACTCTTTTGTCTGTTTATTGGTAGAAACATGCATTCTCGATAAAAGACATACGACTAAATTTGACACAATGTAACAATCTGAAAACACAGGTCCTGAAAAAACCAGTAGAGCAAGAGATAATAATGGGGACTGTTACTTAATTCTTTTAAAACATTGTTTACCCTTCAGTCAATCAGCAGTCGGGCTGAGAAACTCGATTCAGTCCCGACTGCCTTTAGCTCATGCACGGTGACATCACCAGCCCAATGAGGCCAGACCGGGCCCATCCAAGGCTCCGCTAATGGTTTCACAATATGTCTCTGTTTGTCGCGGAGGAAAATCTGAACCGGCAGCGGAGAGTGGTGCCGACACGCAGTAATTATGGTTCGGAATCCTGTAAAACAGAAAAAATGAAAAATTAGTAAGCAGGAATTCTAATTTAGCCGCCACTTCCTGCTGGATTCATGCTGCAAAGTTCTCGCTTTCCGCCACCTTCCCAGCATCCAGGAGAGTCGTAATGTAATATAAAGTCGTAACGTAACAAAGCATAACATCTAACACGAGAGATTCTCACAAACGGTAATGAGATGCTACATCACACCGGTTGAGCGAACCAGGTGGCTATGGACGCGGTTAGCTAGCTAGACCGGGCTGGTTGCCGCGGTACACAGGGGTGTGAGCCGCAATCTTTAGACGATAAGTGCCATGGGATTCCCAGCGACCGCATGGCGTCAGTGGCCCGGGTTAACGAATAACGTTTCATTCGGACGGCAAAAGTGGGGGTTCGGCGCAGCCTGGGGTGTCGTCACTTCCTGCAGCAAAACGGAGCATTAAAAGCGGCTTTTACAGCGACGGGGTGGATTCCGCCTGGGCGGCAGAATGGCTCCCTTAACGTGTTTGTATACTGGTTGCTAATGGTGATATAACGGTGAATGCCAGCTTCACCACAGCGATTTTATGCGCCCGCCCCCCCAAGTAAGGCCAGTAGTGGCTGCCGTCTACACACCTCAGAGAGCCAGTTTGTTTTATGTTGCTCTTGAAGTACACTGTGTGCTGTTATTGAGGACTAGGAAAGAAAGAATTAAGTGGTTCTCACATTTGAGGAAAAGAACCGGTGTGGCACTTAGTGTTCAAGTGCATTTCCAAGCTGCTAAACCAATGAGATTTCTTTTAAAACGATTAAATTAAAGGTAAATCTGCAACTCTGTCTCCATGAAAATAGGTAGCTGCCCTACCAACAAAATTCAAAATTCAGTCATATTACAAACATGCTATCATTCCCAATTTTAATGCTTTTTAATTGGAATTGTTTATTTGCTTTAAAGCTATCTATTGGAAAATGTATACCAAACTGGTTATTAAAAAAATATATAATAAAAATTATTTAGTGATCTTTAAGCCAGATTCCCATGGTAAATACCTGACCATGAAGTCCCTGTGCTATCATTGTACGCTATTCCGAGTACCTGACTTATGGGGACTTGCCATTTTGACAGTTGACTGTTGGGGGGAGGGGCTGGATAAATGTTACACTTTTGACGTTACCATGGCGTAACGGAGCAAACCATTTTTTTGCATTTTAGGGAGGGAAACTAAAATAGTTTTTTCACCACTCTGTCAAGAAAAATTAGAAAGATAAAAAAATAACTAGCTTATATGTGATTCCGAAATACAATATAACATTTTCACAAATATATTTTTTTGATTAATTATTCCAGCAAATTATTTGAAAGTTAGAGGGCCCCTATGGGTCCCCCCTTGACCCAGGGCAGGGAGACAGATGACCTGGTTTCCCCCCTCTGGAAACAACACTGAGCTGGGTTTTTTTGTGTTATTTTTCCTACCATTTTTGTGTCAGGAAATTCCTTTGCGCTATTAAAAAATTAGGAGTGAGAGTGACAAAATAATGAAATTTCCCTGATTTTTATTTACATTAAGTATCGTAAGAGTACGTATGACTGGGGGCCCATTCAAGACCATGATGTCATGCTCTATATTCTGCAGAACATAAACATGAACCAGGCCCATCTGCTGGGCGCTTTGTAACATCTTAGTTATCAGCAAAGTGTGGCAGATCTCATCATAATATAATTACACTTAATAATTCTGTAGCTATATGCAAATGTTTCCTGGCTGGCAGTCGAAACGGTGTCACTGGCGAGGAACTCCGTCTCGAATGTTGTTCTAAAGCGTGTTCTGAAGCATATGATGTCATCGACGTTTTAAAATAACTCCACTGTAACAGGCCACCTGCAAAATGCAAAAGATTTGTAATTTCATCATCGCTTAAAAATGATCTTTTTAAAATATTATCCCTGCCATCCGTCTTCCAGGACTGTCGGTCGAAAAGGGAACGCAAGGCTGAGAGCAAGATCCATCACAAGACAGACTCACAAACACAAGCACACACTATTTGTTTCATATATATGTAAAAATATGTATATATGTCGCAATATTTAACAATATCCTCCTTGGCTCCCGACCCCCCTGCAACTGTAAACAGGACAAGCGGATTCAGAAAATGGTTGGATGGATGGATGGATGGATGGATGGATGGATGAATGGATAGATGGATGAATGGATAGATGGATGTCACATCCCCCTTGTGAGCACGCCGGCTCATTAGGGAAAGGTGCCGCACTTGCGTCTCACCCCTTAAAACTCGTTGTTGATCTATGTGGTGACTCACTAAGTATGCTTTCACTGTTTGTATAGCCTTGACCTGATCCCCCTGCCGCGCTCAGGTCTGTCCCTGTCCGCCCCGAATTCCCTTCGTCTGCCTGCCCTCGTCTGGTGCCTTCAGTGTAGGGCTGACTTCACTGGCTTACCCAATCTCCAGCACTGTGACTCCGGTCAAGACCCTGCCCCTCGGATCAGTTCAATAAAGACCTGTGGGTCCTGCACCTGAATCTCTCTCAAGTTTTCTGTGACGAGACAGTCATTACGTTTTTTTTGTTTGTTTTGTTTTCTTATGTTTTGCATCACTCTTCCATTCAACTCAGTGACTGTGTTTTTAATAATTTCAGTCGTGTCGCAATCTCATTCTTATGTCATCATCGAAAACTGTCACTAGGACACAAAAGGAGTGGAACGTTCTTCCAAAAGTACTTTGCAGTCATTCCAAAGTTGTGGCATAATTAATGATGATGTCATCCCAAGCACCAGTGCATCTGACAAAAAAAATCATTGTCTGGGTGTGATGTAGGCCTACCTCATTCTGGTCTATGGCTGGTATTGATTGCACCATCAGACATACTGTTTGATGACTCATTGATTTAGAAGTGTTGAAGCAGCATGAATGACTATCATATGAATGTTTCTATTCATATCTTAGCAATGTGCTACGCGTATATACTCCACACCAAAGACAAAGCAGAAACTATGTCTGATGATGCATACTATACTATGAAGAGGCAGATTTACACATTGTAGAATCATAAATGTTTTACCGATTAATATGAAAGTATTTTATCACTGTCTGGACAGAGCCTGTCATCTATGTGGTAATTCATACATCTTACATTATTAAAACTGCCACTTCTATTTGTGTATTTAGTTTGGGAACCAAAGGCTTTAGGTGTTACAGTATTCTTAAAGGGATATTTCAAGATTTTTCGTTCGGTCCATAAGCATGTCCAGAGATGTGCTAAGCTCTCGTGCCAAATTAGGTCAATTATTTTTGCAAAACTTACAAAACATAAAATCACTTCCTGGCTGACCTCGCTGTAAAGTTACACAACAATCTATTAGCACCTTTTCACCGCGCGATTTATAAGTGAGTTTTCACACATTTTTTATTTCACTGCAAGCAAAACACTTCTGCTGCTTTCTTCCAAAGTGACCACCGCTGTTTCTCTAACTATTTAAACAGCGCAAACTGACAGCGCTAAAGGTGCCAGTAATGACGACAGTTCTTAAAAAAAAAAAAAAAAAAAGCGAATGCTTCACACCTCTTCTCAATCTCTCTCTTTTGCTTTTTTTTCCACCTTTGGCACGCGGACGCTCAGTCGCAGCATCTCCCACCACTCGACATCAATATCTTTCCAGCTGGTCCCTAGAACACGCTTCATGCTAGTCCCATAACCAGCTCCTCGCTCCATTTTTAACGTCGCAACAACCACCTTTGGGCTACTTAACGTGTCTTGATTATTTTCTTTGGACAGAGTAAGTAAGGCTTACGAAAGCTGCCACTACCCCCAGCTGTACTAATGATGAATACCTAAAGCAAACCCCGCAGCAGCAATGGTAACGTTAAACGTGTTCCGAACCTTTCAGCATGTAGAACAGTGAGTCCCTGCTTTATTCAAGTTAGTTTTCTTAAGGTGACAAATGGTTTGTCATCTAAAAACAAAAGCTGAGACCGCAGATAGCCAAAGAGCTTTGTTAGCCTTTATTTAAACTTCATTCTGGGACTATACATGTTTTCATTTCCTGGGAACTAGATATAAAAAATGTACAGAATTTTATACAGATCCAGAATGGGTCATTATGGTCTTTCGATAAAAAGATTTAGTATGATTAATTTGTTCAACGACTGGATTAAATGCATGCCCGCCTTTCTGAGAACTGCAGGTATGACGCATGATTTGTGCTTTGGCTCCCTCTAGTGACTATATAAAACAATGACGTAATGCTCCTTCGCCAAAAACAATCTCTGTTGTACGTCAACCAAACAGGCAAATAAATTTAAACATCTGCAGCATGATGAAATTAGTCCACACATTATAAGTAACAGAAACAACATAATGTTTTAAGTAACTTACTTTAACGTGAACAGGATTAAATCACGGTGATGAATTTAAAGTACGTTCTGAATTTGAGAATACTTAAACAGAATTACTCACTCCTCGTTTCCATGATGGATTTTGAGTCCTTTGCAAGAGAATTTCAGAACAGTCTCAATCATGCCACACAGAGAAAAAATACAATTATCCACTCGACTGCAGGTAGAATTTGTCATTTTCAAAACCACTTACCCAGGTGAGGGTTATGTGATACTTTAGGTAACACATGTTGTGTTGAATAAGTACACAGTTTGTGGTTCACGTGGCCATACATGGGACACCACAAAGTTTTATTCTGTGGTAGTAGGAACCACAGAAATTCCCCCGTAGTATCCAGAGGCTAGAAGGTGTCTACTCTCTTTAGAGCCTGAATTATGTATAAAAAACGTGAAATATTGCATTTATAAATAAAATTTCTGATGCTTCAACTTCTGTGCTTCTAAGATCATAATATAATAGTAATATGACAATAGCATTAATCCATTCTGTTCATCTTCCAAAAGAAATTATCTACTACACGGTCTAGAGCCTATCAGCAAGCACAGGGCACAAGGCAGGGGACGCCCTGGACGGGATGCCAGTCCGTCACAGGGCACAGGGCAGGGGACGCCCTGGAC
>JAODJU010000081.1:3689368-3716313 GCA_026776725.1 Gnathonemus echidnorhynchus
CACAGGGCACAAGGCAGGGGACGCCCTGGACGGGATGCCAGTCCGTCACAGGGCACAGGGCAGGGGACGCCCTGGACCGGATGCCAGTCCATTGCAGGGCACACACTCAATTTGAAGACACCAATTCACCTGGTTCTGGATTGCACAGGGAGAGCAATGCAGAATCCAAACATAAAGAGCTGGAGGTGGGAGAAATTACATAACATGTTTCATAAATACATTTTGGTAAATGTTGCCCCCGGTGCCCAGCAGGTGGCGCTCTGTGGGACATCTCTCTCTATGAGTCTATGTGAAGGACCCACTGCGCTTCTGTAAAGGCCAACGGCAGACAGCCGGGAAACAACAGCGACGCAAGAGCAACGATCCCAGACATGATCATCTCCCTCTCGTTTTTACGTAAGCTGCCGAAACTGATCCGCGGCCTGTGGCTTGGGGAGGGCACTGTCGCTGTGGCCCCAGCAGGGGGCGCCGGGCTGAGGGGCCTGTGGTGGGTAGAGGACCACACAGAGAAGACTCATAATGCCTCCTCACCACGGCACCTTAATTTGTGGTTCTGCCCTGCCAAACGCCCGCGGGAAGCTTTCAGCATATTTTCTTAGCGACCGTTGTCTTCACTTGCAAGAAACACTGTTTTCTCTGTGCACCAGGGTGTTTTTTCGGATGGAAGAACTTTTATCCAGTAATTATGGAGCCCATGCCAATCTTTCTCGATTCCTGCCTCACTTTTCCTATGTCTGCCTCGCTGTCTGCCATAACGGTATTGCACCTCTGACCTCCGACTGCGGGGCTTAATAAAAGGCTCCTCAGTCTGCGGACATTAACTTCCACCTTTCCGTCTCGCTGCTATGGACTGCATATCCCACCTTTAATAAATCATTAAAAACAAGATCCCAGCTTATTCAAGAATTACAAAAAACATTCAATTTCCTATATGTATTTGTATATGCTTATGTGAAATGTAAAGATAATCATTTGTATACAAAAATTAATGTAGTGTTTTAAAACCTTTAATTTAATTCTAACATGAGTAAAAATATATTGTTTTTGACTTTCTAATATGGCTTTTTGCTTATTTTAACCAACTGAATTTGCCTTAAATACTTAACTATGGTGTAATTAATGAATATATTTGATCTGTTCTTAAGAACCAGAAAAGAATGCATTGTCCAAAAGTTTTTGAATAATGCAACATCTCAGCCTTTCATTATAAACCTTTGCTACACATTTTCATTTCTTGGGAGCATGCCTGAATGTTGAAAATAAGATAATTAATTCTGAGAGAAGTCTTCATTTCGCATTGCATGGCTTCATTGACTATACCCCCCGGCTAGTCATTAATATCTTAGAGGCTGTAAATTCTTGTCCTAATATTAGAGAAGACACATTATGTTTGTAATCAAGGCTATTTCAAATCCCTGCATAATTGGCGCATTGCCCGCTAATAACAGGGCTGGAGTCCAGCGGATTGTCGTGGCACGGTGAGTCTAGCTAGCATAGATGTTCTCCAATCAATCACGGGGCACTGTTACTACAAGCCCCCGTACAATGAGATGAATCTGGGAAAACCCCCTAGCCTTTGAGGGCTTGACGGAGGTCCCCCAGTTCTTGGGACTGAGTGTCGACTCTCGAGTGAGCGAGGAAAAGGCTTCGGACAGCTACTTCCTAAGCTGAGACGTGCTTTTATCCAAGAATGAGGGCTGACCCAAATCGGCCACTGTATGTTTTTTGTCTGTCTACTAATCTCGCAAGCTTTAGAATATAACATTAAAACAAAAGAATGGTTTTGGGAAAGGGGTGCAGTTTCCATCAGGTGTTAGACTAATAAAAATCGTTGAACAATAATCGTTCAAACGTTGCCAGTTACCTCTAGTCGCCTAGCGTATAATGCATGCTCAATCGATTTCATTTGTTCACGTTGATTCCAGAGCTAATTTGTGGTTTGCTTGCAGTTACAGATTAGTGTGTGTTCTGTAATTTCCCTTTCCCTTCCTTTGTATCCATACTTGAAATGAGGGCAAACAGAGACTTCACCTCATTCGCCGTGCGCTTTGAAAACGCCTGTTAGTACTTAGCTGTTCTGTTCATGAGAGTCAGCAGAGGGCAAGCTTAAAGCATTGTGAGGGAAGAAGAGCCATCGGATTTTACAATCTCACCAGTGGCAGTGCCTGGATCAACTGGTAGGAAAATACACATATGCTGAGAATTTAGGCTACTAAAACCACCTCTTGCTTTCTTTTTACAAAGAAAATGATGTACGATCAGGATACAGTGTAATGCAACAGTGATGGTATCGTTATAACAACGGAAATCATAATGTCCCAAACCAATGTCGCAGATACTGTCAATGATTTTCCAATATCCACATTCTGTAACACATCAATTGCTCACAAATTAGTAAATATGTAAATCATTTCACATTGATATTTCACAATACAAAATTTATAGCTAAATCCTATCATCAACATAATAGCATTTAAGACTAATTAAGTCATTGTAAATCTAAGATCGTTAGCATTGCGTATTTGCTTAGAGGATTTACTTGAGCAGCTTGATGCTTCAACTCGAACCCGAGGCTTGCCAAGCCACACAGTTCCCTGCTTTACGAACCACCAATTGAATGTTTGGCTTCCTTATAATGAAAACGTCTGCAACTTTATAAAATAGACAATATTTCCTTAGTGTAACGAAATCATCATTTTAAAATAATAAATGATGTCACGAACGACTGAAGAGCTGCATGAAAATCAGGGATCTAAAAATGGCTGGCTGAGTTTACATCGTGCTGTACAACACCATTAACGGCGAAATGAAATAGCTTATGTCTATGCATAGAGAATTTCAAGAAATGACAGAAGGCCGACAGCTTCTACAGGTTGTTCTTGTGATCACATGGCACAGTATAGTGGCTCATGCACAAATGAGTGCTTTAAGTTGTTCATAGCCTCCTAATAACTGCTTCCTCGGATTTTGCACCAAACTCTAAGAATCATTAACAGAGCTGCATGCCAGATGGTTGTGCCATAGGGGCACGATCATGCACATTGCTGCAGTAATTGTGTGTGTGTGTGTGTGTGTGTGTGTGTGTGTGTGTGTGTGTGTGTGTGTGCGCCCATGGGCACATGACTCCACTGTCTGACTTAATTTCCTCAATTACTTGAAGAACCAAGTCGCTGAAAGGAAGCAGAAAGCGTTACACAGCGATAAAGGTTGACCTTTCTAGATATTTTCAGCCCTGGTGAAGAGTTCTTAGTGAACCTTGTTTTTTCCAGCTGTAAAGCTACTTAGTAATCTAGTAGTAAGTAGTAATCTAGTAGTAAGTAGTAATCTAGTACTATATTGCAGGCTACAACTTCATGAAGGATCATGTCAATGCTGCTAATACCTGAACTTCAATTAAGACATTTTTCATTGACTTGTTTTAAAATAGTGCAGATTCAACATTCAGACCTAGAAGAATAAGCTTGAAAAGAGATGTAATATGAGTTGTGATCCTGAGTCTATTAAACGAGCCCATCTGGGCCATGAAAGGCAGACATATGGTACTTGCCCTGCATATCTCTCATATTTCCCAGGTGAACGGAAATAGTTGTCAGAAGTTTTTTGGTCTGACTCGGAGAAAGACGCCGTGAATTATATCTAACAAATGTCAGTTCATAATCTGAGTGCCCATTTAAAAATGGTTCCAGCATAGCAATTTCATCAATGCCACTTCAAAAGCATGCCTTCCACCGAGACCTGTTGCAGCAAGGCTTGCCGTGGAATGTGCCGGAATGTTTTCCCAGAATGCCCCGCTCCCGGTTGGCAGGTTGAGGATGTCAGGTGCTGTTAATCAATGGCTGAGGGCTGACGTTGAAGGAAGCGGGGTTGAGGCTGGGCTAAAGCCCTTCGGGCGATGGCTTTCCCATGATTCAGTCGCACTGTCTGACAAAAACCCCTCTGGGCCATTTCTTACTGCCTCCACCTGGTGTGTTCGTATCTCACCGTCAGCCTCAGAGAAACTAATTATCCGGAACATTTCTGCAACTGAAAAGACGCCGGGCAACAATTTTTCACTTGTCGTAAATATCATAAGACAACATGCGGCTAACGAGGACTACAGACGTGCTTAGATGAGCGCGTGTTTTGTGGTTCCCGTGTTAGGAAGCGCTTCTGAAACTCCACCACCCAAGATTTTGGTTGACATTAAATCAAATTAGAGGCCGCGTTAAGAATGCTGTAACATTTAACTTGTAAAAGGTCTAATTTAGGAGATTCCTTCAAATTTGAGGTCGACAGCTCTCACCAAAGGCATCGAGACTGACTGATTAATAAGCTTTCTAAAGATGCGGTTTATTTTTTGCGGTCCCTCCACTGTCACTCTTTCAGGTTAAATTCCTCGACTGCCAGAAAAATGTGAGGTATGATAGGTATGTGTGAAGCATGCCTATGGAGAATTTAAGGTTAAAAAAAAAAATGTCCCACTTAGCTTTGAATCATGTAATTAAGGCTGAACATCAAAGGGTAGCTGATGGGAGATGATGCAGTTGTTCTGGTGCGTACTGAGCAAAAATAGAAAAAGAAACCTACAGAACCATTTAGCACCAACATATTTTTCTTTTTATACTGAATGTGGATGTAATTACCATAATATCTAGGGCAAAAAGGGTGTAGCATTGCTAATTAGTTTATTTCGTAGTGCTACAGAGTTGATTTATCCACTAATCAAAGACTATTTGTATGTTGTCAGTGACATACTGCCTTGACGTTTATATTGCTTTGATGGCTTACTAATGACTGACTGTCAGTAGACTGTAGTTCCTCCCGGTTACCATTCAACACCACTATACGAGTGAAGGAATCAGCCGTTCCTAATTGTGACATCACTCATTGTGAGTTTTTGCGCACTTTTCACCCGTGACCTAGCAAGAAAAAAAAAACGAGGTATGACCACCATGATATACTTACTGCCATTTTCAAATGTGGTACAGTATGACTATATATACTATATATATGAGTATATACTATTGCTGTTGGCCCTTTTTGGCTGAATCAGCACATTTCCATCCTCAGGCTTGTAGGAGGAGGTCGTGTTGAAGCTCGGAATGGAATTTTTATGGAATCTACCGCTTCTTCGGTCTACGGCTTCTCTGTCTCCATGGGGACACAGGAACATGCCAGGCAGGCTCCAATGAGCCCAGAACTACTATTACAGCGAAGTGCCATAAAGGGACTGCCAACAATGGCAGCTATTATAAGGAATGATATTGCTTAATGGGTGGGTGGAGTGGTATAGGCTCCAGTGGTTTATGTGGTTTCGAGAGCCGTGTGAAACACTGGGTAGGAAGGGCAGTGATGGACGATTGACCTGCATCTCATGGACTGCTGGGTTTGGCGCCCTGACACTTCTCCACTCTCAGGCAGTGCTTTGAAGGGTCCTTTCTCATCAACTACCTTTAATGCATCAATGCTTTGCTCCTTACCGAACCCCACCTCGCACAGAGCTGTGCATCTTGGGAAATGTGGTTTTCAGCCAATCCATCCATGCATTTACCATAACAGCTTCTGGATGCTCTGCTGTGAAATAAGTTAGTACTACAGCAACTAAGTTATCGCCTTCAGCGTCGCTCTTTTGCATCTCAACCAATGTCCTTCTCCAGGTTAAGGACTCTAATGGAAAGACAAATGAATAATCTGCTTTGGCCTATTTCGTCATCATTTTTGTTCCGTACAATTTTTTGTAATATTTAGTAATACGGGAAAAAATGGCGTCAGACAAACCTGCTGCATCTGTTAAATCCCGTGGAGGGTGACTGAACTGCTTTACTCCTCAGTGCCAGATGTTGTTATTTTTATTCCAACTGTCAGACACAACCAAACGCCCTAGAACAAGCTTTGACAGCTACAGGTGAAGATATCGAATGTCCAGCACACTGAGGTGTAAAGAAAACCCAGAGCACCTGAAACTATTACTGCTCAAAGTTGTGCATCAGCTTATTGAAAAATGAAAGGTTCTTCTGAAATATTCTGGCAGTAATCATTTACTGCTTTTTTACTGAACTCCTGAAAATCCTGAATCATAACACTGAGTCCCATAATGTCAACCGTAAATCCCAGGACCCCAAAGATTATTTCCTCAGAACTGACTTGAGAACTTCAAGACAAAAATATTTGCATTAAAATAATTGCATGATGCAAAAAAAATGCCACGAAAAAAAATGCAAGAAAAAAATACCTTGGGGTGTAGAAATTCAATTCCTTTCAGTGTTGCTCTCTGCATCTGCCTTTTCCCAAACATGTGAAATCTTGATGAGAAACAGAGACGTTGAGCAACTTTATAATTGTGCTGTGTCTGATCTACGGCCCAATAGCGGCAGCGAGTTGGAACATGATGTGGCACACGCCAATAAGCCGGGCCTCCGACAATGCGTGCTCTGTCCTCCGTGACCCTCTGTGGCAGCATCGATAGCTGGTGATTCCCCTCGGCCTGAAAAATGCCCCCGGGGGCTACATTAATAAATGCAGTTAATGAGATCAAGCGGGGAGCAGAGCTCCGTTTGGCTTTTAAACGGCACGTGTTGAATGGCCCCAGTATGAAATTGCAGTGGTGAGCAGGAGAACAGGTGCGACTGGCAAATTTCGGCAGACGTTTGCTGGGAGAGAACACTTACGCAGCACATTTCTGTCTGTCTTGTTTTTTTTTTTTGCTTCTGTCAGTAATTAAAAAGAATTAAGATATAACAAGATCTAGCACTGCCCTCCAAAGGACTTACAAACCCAACTGAAGGAAAATCGTAAGTGAATTTGTCCGGCATAAAAATGGCGTAGGTATCATTCTAGGCATTCAGGTATTTTTAACGACAAATCAACCAATCAGTCAAAGTATTGCATCCTGTTGGTATGACATCGACAATATTATTGTTTCCATAGCTATATCTATAGAACTTCCTCAGGTGTGCCTGACTACATTCATTAATGAAACTATGTATCAGCCTTTCCAGCTGTAGCATGAAGCAGTGATGACAGTACAAGCTGACTACAGGGCTGATGATTACTCTCTCACATCCAATCTAGCCGTGTGAATCAATGTAATATTAAAACACTACATAGAGATTTTTCCCACACTATTTAATGTATATCTGCAGCTTCCTTTGTTTCATCAGACCAGGCTATAATGGAGCACATGACTTATAAACAAATTAGCGAAAATAAATCAAATGCTTACATGTTATCTTTTTTTTATAACACTGAAACAGCCGCGCATATCAAGCATTTGTAATTACGTATGATTCAAAATACATTATCGCAAAACTATGCTTGGCGTAAAGAGCAGGAAAATGATTTCTATAGCTACCTCGTAAAATCAGGGGTATCTGCTAGCTCAAACGACGTCAGTTATCTGATGAAACTGTCAAAAACCATTAAAAAGGCAAAGGTAAATGAATATGAATGAGTCATCAAATTATCCACTCAAAATAATAAACATAAAAACTCCCCTTCGGTGAGAGAGAAAATGGAATAAAAATAAACAGACACTCAGCTGAAACTGATGTTTGTCCTTGAGGAGAGCTCAAAGGAAAACAAAACAAAACAAAATAATTACAAATGAATAAGGTCTTAAGCGAAACGCACTGAAACTAAATGAAACTAGGAGACTGTATAACATTCCTGGGCGGCTTGTTGTCTGCACCATAGACAGCCTTCAGGTGGCTTCCATCGACTGCTCCATTCGTGTTGGCGTGCCAAACGAAAACGAACAAACAGGAAAGTGTGGGCGACAGCAAGATATCCAGCTCGGAATAATAAACTGCTGTCATCGCCGCACAAGCAGTCAGCGCCTGTTTATAACCTGTCTATCAGCACCCAGATCGGCGACATACCACTCTGCCCTGGGAACAGGAAGGAAGATCCAGACGATACTGGGCATTAAGCCGCTCGTCATCCCAGTCCCAAGACGCACTCAGTGTCCTTCCTCTCCACGTCACGGCAGCTCCCGGAGTGATACCTCGAGTGTCTAGACAGAGGGTTACATCGAAAACTGTAGGGGGCACATGTCCGGAACAACCACCGCCCCCAACCCATTGGTCCCCAACCCACTCATTGGCCCACCAGCGCGTTCTCCATGAAGTCTCTGTGGACCCCTTGGACCAAAAATTTGGCGAAATGATGCAAATAGTGAGAAGATGACAAGGCGGCCGGGCCTTGAGCGCTGCTCATTCCTCGGGTTATTCAAACACAAATGAACATAAATCCTATTAGATTTTTCAGTCCCCGAGCAGGGGAACGGGGCTGGTCAGCCGGACTGAATGGAGGAAGACCGCCAAGGGACAAAACAGGCCTCACCGCAGGAACTGGGGCTCACAACTCAGGGGGCGGCCATACTCCCCTCTGGGAAGAGGCCTGAAGGGCATAAAGCTTCTCAGCAAGGGGTTCTGGGCCAGCAGAACCTTCAGCGTATGCGATTATGTGCATCCGGAGGGGGATTTTCCCTCACTGGATGCGTGGGCCTCCAGAGAGGTGTATGTCGGGGAAACTGGCCACGTCTAGAGACTATGTAAATCCTCCCTGCTCTAGAAGGGCGTAGATCGCACCAATCATAATAATCATGGTGAACACAGCGTTCCATCAGGTCACGTCGTGTGAAACATTAGCGGGCCGGTGGACGCTGTCGGAGCCCATCAAGGAGGGGGGGGGGTGTAGGATGCAGAACGGCCTCGGGAACGAAGACGGACAGGCGTGGACGGCTCCTCCTGCGCCCGATGTGGTGGGACAGGGCCGGGGCCAAATCAGGAGGGGGTCGTGGGCCAGGAAACAAATAGGACATTATTACACCGACCCCCGCAGTTGCATGAGGGGCCCCCGCTCCTGGGACGTCGCTGGCTCTACGCACTGGCAGGGAGAGCCACTGGGCACTGTACCCCACGCCTCTCACAGTAGGGGGCAGTGTGGAGCGAGACGGGCCGGGGTGAGAGATAAATAGGCCTCACGGTGTCGGCTGCCAGTCACCTTTGTGTAGTGATTGTTGGCCGCCTGAAAAGGTCGTTAAGGGGATTTACATAACATTTTGCACTCATCCCCTGTTCGCAATAGACACTCCGGTGCCATTTCCAAAGGGCTTCCTTGGGAGAAGTTCGCCCCCTCAAATCTCAAAGCGATGATTATCTTCTAGAACTTACTGCGTTGGGACTCCTGCCACAAAGCACTTGTTAAAAATCATACAGAAGATGAGTGTAAAAATCAGTTTATGCAAGGCTTTATTCATGACTTGTATGAGCTATTTAATAGTGACTCATTTTTTTGTTTTAATTAGCACATCGTTAGAAAATGCAATTAAGCAATTAGCCTTGGCTGCGTTCATCTGCTGTCTGAATTCGTTTTAGCTACAGAATTGTTTCTGCTTCCAAAAATTTGTATTACTAGCTTAAGCTATTTAAAATAGCATTTTGTTACTATTAAATGGATAAAATTATATGGGTCACAACTCCAACCATACCTAAAAGAGCAAATCTAAAATTTAGCTACTTGGAAACAAATCAAAATGTCTAATTCAGTTTCTAGAGTCTCTGAAAGACAATTGTGAAACATTTAGCATTTCTGTTCGGTTAAATTGGTCGAATTTTGAGTTAATCTTTACACAAAGTTGTACTACAAGTACGACGCTGTCATGAGTGACTGGTGGGCCACGACCCTCAAATCTGTTTGTCAAATGGTTTTGTCTGGTCACTTCATTTTCCAAATCAACACCAGTTTGTTTGACCTGAGCAGCAATAAACTTGGATCACAGTGTCACCTTGTTTTCTTATTCCTGATATTCCATGATCATGGGATTTAACGTTAAGAAAGATTTTCCACTTTGACCTTGAAAGTTCCCAGGCATGTTGCTTGAGGTCTTAAGGGCCTTTTAAAGTCAACACGGTCCCCCCCCGACCCCTTCAATAAATTAAAATAGTCTCTTTGGTGTTTGTTTTAATTAAGCCCATCAAAGTGGAATGACTGTCAAAAGGGAAATTCCCCTAAACGCCTTTTCATTCCTTTTGAGGCTCGTAACTTACACAGAGACTAATAAATGGTAGCAACTCGTGATCCCAGAAAGCACAGAAAAATGAGCTGATTAATAACTTCCTACTTCGTCGTCGAGCGGTGCACGTAAAATGCTAAGCAAAACAGGAGCACAGGAACAAAACGTTATATAATGCCATGCTTTACTAGACATGACTTTCCGCAAAAGTACTGACATTACATCGGCTTTAATGATGCATGTATTAATCATCGTTGTTTCTGTTACTTATCAGCTTATAATTTAAACCAGTTAAGGACATCCAAGCCTTTAATTAGAACTTTCTTCTATTCTTATTAAATCCAAATGTCTGTTATCCTTTTTGTTACACCTTTAACAATCAGAATAATATTGCTCAATTGTCTGTGATCTAAATATCCGACAAACTGTACTGTAATTTGTAGGAGCTCATCAAAGGGTGATTCTCTGATGTTAGTTTTTTTCACTCAATTTTTGTAGCCGTAATTTGAGCCCTTATAAGGTTCCGGTTCACATTTGACTTGGACTGTACATCAACAATGCCTCCCTTTATGGAGCGTCGTGGCAGATTTGCAAGCCCCGCCTTGTATAATTCCTTAATTGGGCTGAGTCACCAGGGCCCACTTAAGAGAGGCAACAAAGCAAGTGTGCAAACCTGCCCCACGCGGGGCAGATAATCGGAGGGAATGCGCGGCTTGTTCGTGCAGATTGTAGTGGCGACCTAGCTAGTGGAATGCCAGCCAGTGCCAGGCAGGGCTTTCTCCGTTTGCCACCTGCCACGCCCCCCACACCCCTGCACTTCCCAGCAAATGATTTGGAAACCCCTTCGTCCTCCCCCCCCCCTCAGCCGCCACACCTATTATCACCGCTACAGATGAAGGTTCAGACACTTTTGTCTCCGCTTGGGTTTAAATGTTCAGAGGGTGTGTGTGTGGGGGGGAGCTGTTGGGATGACAGACTCTCAACTAAATCCCTCCAGGGGTTGAGGAGAGTTAAATGCTGACAGGCCCGATCCAAGAGGCTCAGGATGCGACTCCTAGGTGGTCCGGGTCTTGTCGTCAGCTTCACTTTTTCAAGGATTCCCCTCAAACGTACGTGTCCTGTGCTGTCCAGGCGAACCACCCCAACGGGAACAATCAGTCTTCATGCCATTTGGCCCCAGGATGGCGGAATCTGTCATATTATGATATCGAACACATCTTTTGCTAGCACAGCTATGGAAAACAGGCTAACCTGTGGTTCCTATACATTTCCATCCTTGATATTAAGGCTCAAAACTGAAGCAATGGAAATATTAATGACACACACTACAGGCCAGAAGTTTGGGCCCACCCTCTGATTAAAAAAAATAAATAAACGATACACTGCTTTTTCAAATGTTTATTACAAGAAAATATAGAAATACTTAACACTTAATACTTCACTAGTTTTGAAGTGTAATGTAACAATTTACCATGCATTGTAAGTGCAATTTAATGAATGCGAGTGGCTAATTATGAGTTTCATCAAAATATGTGCCCCTTTATCATGGCGGCACCGAGTCACAGCATCCTTTCCAGCGATTTTTGGAGATAACTTGTGTCCGAACCCTCCCAGCACCTTTTCAAGCACAGTTCTGTCTCATTTTCTAGATGCTCATTTCCTTACAACTTCTCCCATGGATGGACTTTCGTCCGCCCACAAGACCTGCTTCCAGTCCTGAATACTCCAGCATTTGTGTTGTTAGCCTGTAGTAATCATATAGTAAAGGTCTTCTGGCAGCAACTCGACCATACAGTCCAGCTGCCCTCAGTCTTTGCTTGGCAGTATTAAGAGATACTGGTTTCCCTCTGTTCACATTAATCGCAGCCCTCAGACCATTTAGTCATCTTCCAGTTTCTTTTGCACATCAGAAATAAGTGTCGATCTCCAGCCTTTGACGTCACTTTCCCACCCCAGACTCTTTCCGGTCACTGTTGCTTCCTGTCAGCCTTTTTCTCTGTAAACAGTAGGTCACTCCATGCTTAGAAACATTCAACTTTCTGGCTATTTGGCGAGGAAAGAACCCTTCTTCGCTCAAAATTTCGACTTGAGCCCTCTGTTCAGTTGTTAGCTGTGCCTTTCTAGCCATTACAAGCATAAAAATAACAAATATTTATCAAAAATTCTGACTTATCAGTTGTGATACAGTACAACAGAAGATTGAAATGATGAGCAGATTAACCCTCTCGCAATTTGATCTGGGATAAGGCAGACAAGTGACTCTAGTTTAGTTTATTAAGACACAATCGTGAGAGGCCAAGGGCAATTCAAGGTCTGATATTAGTAAATAGAATTCCAACACAAAGTGAATGTCAACGCACTAAAGACAGATCTGATAAGTCTTCAAAACCAATAGTTTCAGCCTTTGTGGCTAAATAATGTGTTACTACAAGCCATAAAATACTGAAAACCCATCAGTCACATTTGTTTTAAGTATTTTTAATATTTTCTTATAATAAAAGTTTGACAAAGCAATGTATGTTTATTTTTTTTAATCCGAGGGGGGGCCCTAACTTTTGGCCTGTTGTGTATATACCATAGCTATATACCTACTTACAGTACAAATTAAGTCTGGACACAACTGCTAATGCATTTGTCTCTATTTTAGCTATCTTATTCTGTTTTAGCTATCTTATTCTATTTTAGCTGTCTTATTCGCCTTATATAAAAGACCTCAAGGAGAGTAGTACATATCAAATATTGCTATGACCCAGAGTATTCAACATCTCAAAATTTCCTCAAATTTTTGACTCTTGAAAATAGCCCCCTTTTGCTTTGACGACAGCGTTGCAGACTCTTGGCATTCTTTCAACCAGCTTCCAGATGTAGGCACTGGGAATGCCTCTCCAGCAGTCCGGATGGAGTTTCCACGAGTTCTGGACACAAGCTGACTACCTTGATCTTAGTCTGCTATTCAGCTCGTCCCAAAGGAGCT
Source organism: Gnathonemus echidnorhynchus (assembly GCA_026776725.1). Lineage (NCBI taxonomy): Eukaryota > Metazoa > Chordata > Actinopteri > Osteoglossiformes > Mormyridae > Gnathonemus > Gnathonemus echidnorhynchus. The sequence goes on from JAODJU010000081.1 coordinate 3,702,337, forward strand.
CTATAGGGTTTAGATTGGGGGATTGTGGGGGGCGGGTTGTCTGTCACACTCCATCACTTTCCTAATTCAAAAGATAATACGAACGAGTTACGTTCCAAACGGCCGTTCGTAACTTGAAATGTTCGTAAGTTGTTATTCAACATCATTTTAAGGCTATAGGCAAGTACTAAGTACTAGGATGCTGAGAGTACGCACACTACGCTGCTACGAGGCGGGAGTAATGGCCAGAAGTCGTACTAAGCGGAATTAACGCACAGAAAAAAAAAATTATGTTGCGGACAGGAAACAGGAGCCCAACGAACACAATTTGGACTTACGGTCCTCTTCGTTTGCATGTCTGAAAGTTCGTAAGTAGAGGAGTATCTGTATTTACTACATAACCTCAAGGGTCCAGAATTTTGACTGATACTGTATAAACATTTTAACCTTCCTGACTTTAGGGGGGTATTCCAAATGAACAAGATAACCATATTTTCATATGCACAGGTCATTCAAAGTGCTTTACAGCATTGTAATTTTGATTATCGTTGAATGAACAAGCTTATTATGACACGTTATTCCTTTAAGTCATTTATTTGCACAGAACATTTTCAAATACACAGGTCATTCAAAGTGCTTTACAGCAAATTAGATTAAAAAATTAAGCACACAAAGTAAAAATAGACAAGTAAAAGCATGTAATGTAGTGACACTTTATTGATCCCTATGGGAAAAATCTTGCTTTCTATGACACACATGTAGGTGAAAGCAAGCTTGGCAGTGAAGGGCAGACACCTGCAGCGGGGCCCCTGGAGCTGGGAGTTAAGGGCCACACTCAAGGGCCCACAGACATGGGCCCAAAGCCAGGCTCAAACCGGCAACTTAGAGCCAGAGTAATGTGCTCTCTCTCCTTGGTGTTAGTTAGGAGACAGGGAGCCAGTGTAAGGATCTGAGAGCCGGAGTAATGTGCATTTATATGGGGAAAACTTTAATCACAACATGATGCCCTTAACCCCTACCCAGCCCTAACCATAACCATAAGGTTAAGTGACAGAAAAATGGTCCCCACAACGTTAAAATAGCCGGTTTTTATCACATTGTGGGGGACATAATACACACACACACACAGACACACACAGACTTTAATGTTCCCAGTCTCACTGTTTCCCCAAATGTGGAGGAAAACAGATTGTTTTTAATAGCAGATTTAAAAAGTTTCAAAAATCAACTGTTGTATGCAATTGAGTAAAGCGTAATAAACTATAATTTGGAATTTAATTCAATGGCTGTGGCCATATTTTTTGCCACACTAATGACTGGTGGCTATGTAGTAATACAGCACTAGCATGTAGCATTAGCCCTCTATGTTCTCAAATGAGGACGACACTGTACTAGGTGTGGTTGTGGCATTGTAGCTGGTTCTTGGTGGGGCTTCCATGTGGTTGGGGCCTGGTCAAATTTGGTTATCACAGCAGAGAAGGTTCAGGGTTATATTAAATTCCTTCATGTTACATTAAGTTCCTTCATGTTAGCTTTTATTCAAAGGACTGGATTCAGCATACTCTGGTAAGGATTCATCGTACCCTGCCCTCTACAAGCATCTTTCCTGAAGTTTAAACCCTACTCAAGGCACTGAATTTGCATCTGGCCTGCATACAGAATCGACTTCTGAAGAAAAACAAGAGCAGCGATACTTGTTTGGCACGTTGAGGTGACATTTGAGCTTCTTGAGTATAACATCAGCATTATTATAAGGTCATGTGAAAAATCTGAGGACTGTTCCTTTACCTGGCATTTCAGCTGGTTCTCGACGAAGAATGAAATGAGAATCGAAAGCTACGAATTTTTGTATAAATGGTGCTTAATTTAAAATCAAGTGCATTTGTTTATTGCAGTCCCGTATTAGAGAAGTTGTTATGGAAGATCAAAGGTTACATATATCACAGTGTGGCTGTGTGGACTTTGCATGTTCTCCAGGTGCTCATGCTAACCTTCTAGGTTAACAGGCCAGCCCAGTAAGTTTGATCAATAATGTGTGTTTGCGTGTGAATGTGTGGTAACCCTTCCAGGAAGTCTTCCAAGTCACCCTCCAACCTGACTAGGATGGATGGATGGATGGATGGATGGATTGAAAACCAAAATCACTGAGATGAAGTGAATGAGAATGCTTGGCTTAATGTGTCCCATATTCATATCGCTCACACCATCAAGAAAGACATAATTCTAGGCAAAAAACACAGGCCAAAGCTTAATGTTGTGTGATTTTTCATTTGCCCAGGAATGTGTGTGTGTGTGTGTGTGTGTGTGTGTGTGTGTGTGTGTGTGTGTGTGTATTATGCATAATGACAATCTTTTCTATGAACTCTGGCAGTATGTAGTCATCTCTTATGAAGAAAGTCAACTTTACTTTTTGTACGTTGGACGTGCAGTTTGTTTATGACCTATCCTCATACTGCCCATGATCTCTTCTCTAGGCATGTGGATGAAATACAAGTTATTTCCTAATAAACCTACCTTTTAATACCACTATTCTGCAGATTTTGGTCCTTTTGTTGACCCCATCAATACATGCATATACCACAGTGCAAAACTTTAGTACGAGAAAAGCCTGCTAACTAAATTCATTAAATTTACTTTTATATTGCATGCTGAACAACCAATACTGTAATGTGCGTAATAGTGTTTATTTTGAATTTTGATACCCTGTGTATTTTTAATCCATCACCTGAAAGAAGAAACTGTTCGTTAATTCCCTATTTTATGCAAAGTAACAAAGCATGTATTCTTACATCCTCATGTATTGATGTTGTAAACACAAACTGTGAACTGTCCCAGCATGCAAACAGAAGAAGACAGAGGTGGCAGCCTGTGGCATTACTGCACAGTGACTGAGATGGTGCAATGGCGCTGCAGCAGAGTTAAGCCTCAGATTCCGATTTCAGCCCAGGGTGTGTGACTCAGGCGGCGCTATAGGCACAGCTGTGTCTATAGACTGGCTTTTTGTGATTTTGCGTGCAATTGATCTTTCATTGCTCTCTGACTTTGGTGTGTGTGTGTGTGTGTGTGTGTGTGTGTGTGTGTGGATTAGGTTTATATTACATTGTGGGATCCAAATGTTCCCCACAATGTAATAAAAACCTGCTATTTTGGGGCTGTGGAGACCGTTTTTCAGGTCCCCACAAAGATCTGTGAATGCAATCAAAAAACTAAACATGACGAAGGTTTCATATTTTGTTTGCCTACTTATGTTTAAGGTTTGGACTGGGTAGGGGTTCAGGTCGTCATGTTTGGATTAGAATTTTCCGGTAGAAATTAATGGAGAGTCCCCAAAAAGATATAATTACAAACCGGTATTTGTGTGTGTGTGTGTGTGTGTGTGTGTGTGTGTGTGTGTGTGTGTGTGGTGATGTATATATTACATTGTGGGCACCAAATGTCCCCACAATGTGATAAAGACCTGTTATTTTGACTTTGTGGAGTCCAATTCTTCGATCCCCACAAGGGAAAACTCAATTTTATCTGTGACTGCAATCAAAAAACTAAAGATGTCAAAAGATGTCGCGAAGATATGAATACAAACATGCACACGTGTGTGTGTATGTGTGTGTGTGTGTGCGTGTGTGTGTGTGTGTATGATAAATACACACACAGGAGGAATTTGCAGCAATGCATTTATTTAATTATCGCCAATGTTAGTTTGAGAGCTGATTGTATTAGCTGACCTGCTACAGTAAATGTTGATAATTCCATTGACAAATTGTGTTTTGAGACATCATTATTGTCTTTGATGGGCAATTATGTAATTTGACATTTCCTAGTGTTTAAAAAGGCCTTAACTCTAAACTGTCATGGTGGCAGGTTTATCACTAGGTGATCTCTGGACATTCTTGCCTCAGGAAGTTTTACAAAGTACAATTATTTACCTCCTCCCATTTCACGTAAACACGCCGGTCAAATGCTTTCATTGGTCCCGCTTCAGGAATCACCCAGAAGGTCCCGCGGCAGATGCTGGACGCGCCTCCGGAGCCCGAATCCGCCGTCCCGCACCAGTCTGACATGAAAACGTTGCAGATTCGAATAAATGAGATTAGGGAGAGGGGAGGGAGCAAAAACAGGAGGTGTCTATTTCAGCTCGGTGGTAAGTCGAGGTATCTATATCAAAGCAGCATAAATGTGTGAGGGAGAGCCTGACATCTGATCACTTGTGGAGAGTAAGCATTATCATTACACTGCATTCTGCCAACTCCAGTGCACAATTGGCAGAATGCTGGGAATCTCAGCGCACTGCCGTCCAGCTGTCTAATGGGAGGAATTAGGAATCATCCCATGTCACTGTGCCTGCCAGTTCAGGTGAGACACACCTCAGGTCTTCTCAGGTGACGGGGGAAAAAAAAAAGGCACCATTGTAATATCTTTTGCAGCCTTCTGTGGCTGGCAACACTTACAAGGGAATTCGGCTACTGTGCCGCTGTCAATAAAAGCGGAGTTCGGCATTCAGGCGTGACGGGCCTGATTTACGACGCGCCGGGCGTAGCTACTGACGGTTCCACCACTGGCAGCGTCTCCGCATCCCCGTGCCAGCGCCGGGCAAGGAGACGAAAGGCTCGGGTGATGCAAGGCTCATTCCGGTGCCTGTCTCTTTGAAACCGAACATGGGGACACAGGTGCCAGGAACCGAGGTACCTTCCTCGCGTTCGTTTTCCTTCGTTTGTTTGTTTACATGCGGATTAGGAGAGCAAGTACATGCAGATACCGGTGACTCGAGAATCTGGCGGTGGTGTGGGAACCTGGGACGCCCTTATAAAAAAGCAATAATGAAGCTCAGTGGGGGACGGGGGGGGGGGTTAGGGTTCTGTGCCTGCAACCAGAAGGTCACCCAGTGGCAGATCCTGCAGGGGGCAATATGGGCAATTTCCCAGGTTGGCATCTTCTGAGGAGGCACTACTTAGTCAACTTTAATCGCCCCCCCCCCCTGTGCTCAAACCCCAAGTCTCTCCTCTACATGAGTATGGGGTCTCCTCTGCATGAGTATGGGGTCTCCTCTGCATGAGTACGGGGTCTCCTCTACATGAGTATGGGGTCTCCTCTGCATGAGTATGGGGTCTCCTCTGCATGAGTATGGGGTCTCCTCTGCACGCGCGTAGGGAGCATCACAGCAGGCAAGGCCTCTGTGCCTGTGAGCAGAAGGTCACCAGTTCACACCGGGCCTCAGCAGGACAGCCACGTCTGTGGGCCCTTGAGCGTGGCCCTTAACCCCCAGCTCCCCGGGTGCCACTGGTGGCTGCCCTTCACTGCCAGACCTACCCTCAGCTGTGTGCCTGTGTGTCACGGAGAAGAAGATGGGGTGGTTTCCTTATGGGGATCAATAAAGTGTTATTATTATTATTATTATTATTATTCTTTTACTTCAGATAATAAATAGAAATTCCTTTTGAATATCATTTCACTACTCCATGCTGTGTAAGTGAGGAGTAAATGGAATACATCCATGCCATTCATTTTCCACACTCACCAGTACTGGTTCTTGGAGAGACCCTTCCCAGGACACACAGGACATGTGACAAGAGAGCACCCCGAACTGGGATTATATATTCTGTCATGCCCCGATCGTGCCGATCCTCCCGTGTGCCACGCCCCCTCATCTACCGCGTGCGGAATCCCAACCGTCCCCCCCCCACCCGTCAACAGCTGCTTCTAGTTGTATCTCATTAGTCCCATGTATTTAAATCCGTGACAGAGTATGTTTCCGCAGTCGGGTCATTGACGTCGTTTTCATGTCCCTGAGTGTGGTTTCCCACTAAAGCCCGTGTTCACCTGATTTCCCCGGCCCCTGTGCCACTCTGTGCCTGCATATACAAAGACACATTCAATATTTGTCTTTTATCAGGCATCACCGAGTTGACGTTGTTGGAAACAAAGACTAAGAAACAGCCATACTCTGAAAGGAAGAATCTCCCTGCTGCTTCTGCTTTGTAATGTCTGTTTTTTTTTTTTCCTGTCCCTCTGCATCATGAATTTATTGCTGGAGTTGAACCCAGCCAGTTATTAACACTGGCTCTGAAAACCTAGCGGTTGGGGGGGGGGGGGCGGTCAGGGCTGCAGGGTAACAGCTGGACTGGGATACGCTTTCAAAGTGCGGTGATCCATCTCGCCGGGACCCTTTGCTACCTCGGGTCCTCTGACCACTGATGGCTCCTTTGTCGACCGATACAGGTTTGCCAAATTTGGTCAGCCGGCTGGAGTGAGAATTTCAATTTGAAATGTTAAAAGATAAAAGTACAAAATAATAAGATGCTCTTATTAACTAATGTGTAACATAGTCAAACATTTTCATCTGTGCTGTTTTATTTTCTGAAATGTGAAACGTTGATTTACATGCATGTGACGGTTTCAATACCTTGTGGATAGTCTGTAGGGTTTGCAAACGACCCCAGCACTTTTGATGCAGCTAATTTTAGTTTTATAATGGAATAGTAACGTGGTGTCGGGCAGACCGAGGCATTGCGGGAGCAGAGAGAGACACGGACACTCGCTTGCCGAGGAGAACACGCTCTTTATTGGTGGTCCTGAAAAGGACTATATCAGGCATCCAATGAGCACGTAGGAAACACAAGGTTGTCAGACGCCGAATTGTAAGATGCACACACGGTGGGAGATTTACGCAAGCTAATTACACGCGAGGATCGGACAGGGTACACACAAGACACGGGCAAACACATGCACAACAATAAGGAAATGTAACCATTAACATTAACAACAACAACACAACAAGGGTTATTTACAATTGCACGCGGTGCATGCTGGGACATGCGCCCCACCGGTGAAACAGTATTGATTTGCCATAAGATTTCTTGCGTGAGCATTAGAGTTAGAAAATGCGAGTGATGCGTGAGAGTTGGCAACCCAGCTGATAGCATCTGACATCTAATTGACCAATGAAAGGATGTTTATATCGCTAATTTTAACAACTAAAGACTGATAGCTAAATAGCTAGTTATCTAACAACATTGTCAACTATGAACATAATGCAAGATTGGTTTGTATCAGTGACATATTTGCCTCGCTGACAATGATATAGGTACCCTGTCACATTTGCCAGTATATAGGCTATACTCTCCCAGTGTGTGACTATGTGGGCTAAACCCCTGTGCCTGTGATCAGAAGGTCGTTGGTTTGAGCCCAGCCTTAGCCAGTCTGCAGGTCATTGAGCAAGACCCTTAACAGAGAGCAAGTTGGGGGAGGCGTAAAGAGAATTTCCCCATGGGGATCAATGAAGTATCTATTATCATTATTAAATGTCAGTTACATTTTAAATACATATATCTAGGCATCACATGTCCATAGTCACTGGTGAGCAATCTAATGAATAAATATGATTTGCAAGGAATGTAACAGCAGGAAATGTTGCAGGGAGCCTCCTATAGATATTATATCATAGGTTTGTTTGCCAGAAGACCAAATCAGAGCTACACATTAATGACCACAGCTTAGCGGTTCCAAAACCGAAGCAACCCGTCTTAGCCAATGTTAGCCAGGCTCTACGTTCTCTATGTATCGAGTAAGTCATTAATTCACGGCTTCCACCGCAGAGGTCAACACTGCAGCTCTTCTTACATGAAGTATTCGCCACTGATCCGGGAGCCCGGAGCAGCGCGTCGCATGATGTAACGTAGCAGTCTCAGGACTGACTGCCAAGACACAAGAATGCGAAGCAGCGTCTCACACTTCCTCAGGAGATGGCCGTCTTTGGCACACGGAAGGACACTGATTCATTTTGTGTTTTTGCTTGCTGTTGGGCTAACAAATACGTGAACGATACTTTTCCGAGAGAAGCTGTGACTCCCAAAGTGCTTTATGTACGATGCAAAAAATAGTACCATGCAATAAATAGTACTATGCAATAAATAGTACCATTAGAGTACTAACATATTTTGATGAGTTCAATAATTCACTAAGAGACATACATAGTTATGTACCCAAACATGCAGAAAATGATGCAACCAGACAAATGCACAACTCAGAGCATGCTGGAAGCATGCTGCATCACTCATGTTGCAGTTCAATAGTCCCGTTATAGATAAAAGTATAAAACAATAAGATGCTCTTATTAACTAATGTGTAATATAGTCAAATATTTTCATTTGTGCTGTTTTATTTTCTGTGATCTAGGAGCAGTGCTCTATCTCAAAAAAATCATTTTAAACATTTTAGTAAGAGCTGTGAAACAACAATGCTTTTTTTTGGGGGGGGGATGCATTTCTGTACTTGTCACTTTATGTTGACATGAGTCATGAGCCAAGAAAAATGACGTCGTGCCTAAAACCAGTTTGAAACGAAGACGCCGGTTGGTCTCGTTACGTTTTAGCAATTTAAAGAACGCAAACCTTCCATTTTCATTTCCGATAAAAAAACAAACAGATCCCATGTGCGGGGAAAAAAACGCACCGCGGAGGCTTGCATTTTTTCGTCTGTTTCTTTTGTGTTTCATTCACTTCTTACAGAGAGAGAGATGTGAGTACAGAGGGTGTCATGTCTTTAAACCCATCCTTGGAGGTAATGCTTCTGCGCTCCAACACCTGTCCTCCCAGCAGAGGGGCCTCCTTTACGTTTCGTCTGGTGTCGCTCCCGAACACACCTGTCTACCTCAGGGCTAAATAAACGCCTTGAGTAGCTGGTAGGCAGGATCCGCTTTGCCGGCTGCAGCTCAGGCTGCGCAGCCCAGACCTCTTGTCATTTCGCTTTATTGAATCCCACTGAAAGCCCACCTGACAGCCAGGGCGGGGTCATCGGTGTCAGCGCGTTCGGGGGGGAAAAAATCGGGGGAGGGATGTGCAGATCATGGCGAAGATGAATTAGGTAACTCAGTAATTACACAGAGGGGTGGGATGCGTGTCTTTTTAAGGCAGGTTTGTGGTGATTAGTGCTCCTCAGAATCCATCGATCGATGGGGTGGTTAGACCTTGACTTTGTAGCAGGTTGTTGGGTCCGCGCCGCGAGCCGCCCCAGACGGTCCGTCTTCCCCGGGGCCTGGACGCCGAAGCGGCCCAGGGTATGACTGACAAAGGCGGACATCTGACACGACGCGTAAGGAGGCTCGTCTGTCTTTCGGTTCGGGGTGTCATCTAAGCCTCATCTCACTTGATAGCGATAGCGAGCATCAGACGAGCAGCGAATCTCGAGGAGAAGACGGCTGCAGGTACTATAAGGGGGTGGGGCCAAGTACAGAAACTCTAAACAATTCTCAAGCATCGGCCTCGGACGAAAACAACAGCACAAAGCAAGCTAAAGTCTCAAATCCCAGTTAAGACCCTCCATCTTTCAAACTAAACTGGATCACACCAAGAATCTCTTATCCTTTTATCCACTGCTTAGATCCACTAATCCTTCAGCTATTCTCCTTCCTTTCTCTCGTTCCCATTTCCAGCAGCAACTGTTTGGTTGTCCGGTGCTGGAACGTCGAGAATTTGCGCTCGTCTTGAAAGGAAAGTAACTATATTTAAGAAAAGCGGGACGGGCTGAAAGAGCCAAGAATGTGACCAGATTTCTTTAAATCCCGTAATGAGATGTTTTCTCTGGGTTGGGGTTTGTATGGGGAGGGAGAGCAGTGATTTCCACTAAATAGAACATTGAAGAATGATGTATTAGGGGTGGGAAAAAGAACTTGTTGCAGCTTTGGTTTCAGGCTGATTCAAACAGCCCCACCAGGACATTAAATAAATATGCTCACTGTGGTTGCATATCTCCTATTCACACAGTGGCATTAGGGAGATTAGTGTCCGGTAACCTTGGCATTTCTGGGCCGGCCGGTGTCATCATATCTTAGCAGATTTAGACTTCTTCACACTGGGCTCTGACACAAAGCCCCACACCCCACCCCAAAAGGCAGCCAGATTCCCACTGCCATCTTTTCCGTTAGATTAAAAACTCATTGGCCCATTCACCCATTGTCCCCACTGGCACAAAACCAAGTAAACGTTAAACCTGGAGCAGAACCTGATTATGGGTGGCCTGCCATGTCTTTGTCCGTGCGACTGAAAGCGGGCGTTGGAAAACGCTCCCACTGAACTGGTGAATTTTGGGCCTTAAGTCTCGGTTCAAACGTAACAATAGTTGGATATAATCAGTTATGAGGGTTGTAGGAAGAGTATGTGTCTGTAGAGAAAAGTAGTTAAAAGTATGACCGAGATTAATTGTTTTCAGGATTCGAGTTAAATCCAGGAGGGTTCAGCTCCATAGTCAGTTAAAAGTAGATAAATAAATAGTTAAAAATAGATACATAGATAACTGTACCTGTGCTTGTGTTTATGATGGCTACAAGGTGATTCTAAGGATCATAAGGATAGTGTAGATATGCATGTCCGAGGACAGGTGAAATATACGGGTCTCCCCAGAAATACAGAGCTGAACCTGTAACCTGAACATGTAAATGAAAAAGAGTGATTGGATGAAAGTATTCCAGATTATTACACCTCTTTGTCATGTTAACGTCTCCGGGTACGTAGGTGAAAGTCAGTCTGTCCTTCCTCGTCAGCCGGTCTGCTAATCACATTAGGTGCCACAGATAAGGTAAGGCCAGCGCAGACAATAGCCTGACTGTGAGTTCCTGTCCCTCCAAATTAAATTTCAGAGCCCCGCCAGGAAAGCTCTCATAAACTGTCTGGATCGGCGGGACAATGTTTTGTGAATCCCACGCTTCCTCGTTTTTTTCTTTTCACTCAAAGAAGTTGCGGAAAACGCATGTCAGACAGAAATGCCACCCTGGGACGTTTACGGATGCATTGCAACTTAGCGTGCCATCTGATGCAGCGTGAACGTCTCTAAGCCATTCGCTTTATTGCTTTATAATTTGATCTTGGAGTCGTTCCGGTTAAGGGCTTCGCACAGGCTTACAACAGTGGAAACTGACTCAGGATTTGAAGGGGTAACCATTTAATAAAAATCCAGGTGCTTTGCTGCTGAAATACTGATATCTGCTACCCAGAATGATGCATTTCTTTTTTATTAAATAATCCTGACGTATCACGTGCGTTAAAATTTTTTAAGGGCTCCTGATATTTGGGAAAACGTCTCACAGATAATTTGGTATTCACTCCTAGTAGTCAGTCAAGGAAAGCCTCCGTGTAAGCAGGAAAGAAAGACTTACTGGTAAATCTTAGTTTACACAGGAAAATCAGCCTTGATATATGTCACTATTACCTCATTCAGCTAGAAGACAATCTTCTCCAAAGCTTAACATGTCACTAAATGCATGATTCACTGGATAGCAATGTAAAATATTCCTTGGGACACTGAACATAGGACATTTAGTTATTTATTTGTTTGTTTCGCAGACACTATTAATTAAAGCCTTGTACATTTGGGTCTGCCGGTCCCTGGAGCAACTGAGGGTTAGGGGCCACACTCGGGGCCCCTAAGATGACATCACTCTGCCAGGAGCAGGATTTGAACCAGCGACCTTCCAATCACAGGGACAGCGTCAATTTCAGTGACAGGTTTTTTTCTGAGCTTAAAGGAATTAACATTTAATAAACATCATCGCATAATGTGCAAGTATACTTTGTATAGCATGTGACAGTCAGGATTTCCTATTCATATCATCCTAGGAGGGTTTTTGTGTAGGTAATAACCCTGAAGTACCAGATGGAGACAAATGACTGACCTCTTCCTCAAATCCGGGGGAAGTATGTTTCTTGTTGATTAAAAGATCACTTACCCCGCTGCATGTCCAGGTCCCTGTATATCTGTAAACTCTTCAGTTCTTCCTATTTTTTTTTAAGTGCCCCCCCTATAATGGGGGCTATGGGGGGGGGGGGCTGGGCTCACGTCAATAAAAAAGGCACTAAAATGCAATTACTGTGTAGTGAAGAATGGGACAGCTTAGTAATTAGCCTGCTAAAGCTGGTGAGATTGCAGGTCCTGGACCGTTTGGAATTCTGAGCCTGCAGTGCAGTGTGGGAAACGCCGTCGCCAGGCCAGCACCACCCTTTGTGAAGTAATTACTGGAACTAGCAAAGGCCAGCTCCAGGCCCTGCTAATAATAACCCCCTCCCCTCTCCCCCTGCTAGTCACCTTGTCATTGATAGCCACCCCCCCCCACACCAAACTCACACATACTACACACTGACACACACACACCCCTGAATTTCCGCTGGTGGTTTGGACACCTGCGGTGGTAATGCAGGAACAGGCAGTGTGGACGGACGGGGATGAGTACGGATGCATGACATTGCTGGGAGGGTGTCGGGGGGATTTAACAGACCTCATCTCCAGCTGTGCCTTCCCACAATGCATTTTTCCTCCCTGATGGGGAATCCATGATATTGTGAGGTGAAGAGTTGTCTTTGGCTTCCACTAGCTTTTTTCTACTGCCCGTTCATGGCGTCTTGGCAGCCCCGATCCAGAAGGCATTAAGATGAGGTCATCTTAGATCCTAAAACTTTAACGATCCGTCAGCCATATAAGCAGTGCTTTAGTTATCAGTTAAAAATAAGATGCATGAACTACGTCAGGAGCAGGTCATGACTGTCCCCCTGGAGCTAGTCTGATGACCCCTGATGTGAGTTATTTACGTTCCTGTGGACAGGAGTGTAGTGCAAAAACTCTGACGTTATTCCACCTTTTCGGGGCCTGACTTCTTGGTGACCCCTCAAATTTAATACATTGATACTGCATGCTCTCATCAGAAATAATGTAGCCCTGTCTTTATCATTATTTATCATATTTCTATTGATGTCAAGCACAAAGAGACGTTGCACGTCTTCTCCAAGCCCTTTGTGAAACATAAGTTGAAGAGTCAGGATGTTTCAAGGGGAGGGGAGGACTCGACACATCAGTCGCCAATGGATACCTGTTATTAGGGCTTGGTGCTGTTAGTTCGCTACATCTGGACCTGTGACTTTGTGGATCCTTTAAAGCTTATTCCATGCCTTTTCTCTCATAGAGTAGTAACAGGGAATACTCTCTCATAGAGTAGTAACAGGGAATACTCTCTCATAGAGTAGTAACAGGGAATACTGTCTCATAGAGTAGTAACAGGGACTACTCTCTCATAGAGTAGTAACAGGGAATACTGTCTCATAGAGTAGTAACAGGGACTACTCTCTCATAGAGTAGTAACAGGGAATACTCTCTCATAGAGTAGTAACAGGGAATACTCTCTCAGAGTAGTAACAGGGAATACTCTCTCATAGAGTAGTAACAGGGAATACTGTCACATAGAGTAGTAACAGGGACTACTCTCTCATAGAGTAGTAACAGGGAATACTCAGTAGGAAAAGGGAAAAGACAGGTGACAGTAAGGTGATTTCTTTCCCCCGAAACGTTACTGAAGAGAACAGCGAGTTCTCCTTACTCCACGAGTAAGGAGGAGGATCCTTGGCTGTGGCAGCTGTAGCTGCAGTACCACCAACCTCCTCCAGCTCTCCTCCAGGTGCAGAGACACACACCTACAGCACCTTCTCCCCAGTATCACCACGACTCTGTCATTCCAGGCTCCTCTTCTCTGGTCCGTCCTCTGCGTGCAGCATCATCGAGCCCAAAGGGTAAGATCAAAGACACGAGTATAAAAGAACCCAGGAAATGTACAGACATAGAAATAATTGTAGATTATTTTCCTTTCTTCTTATATTATATAAATGCAAACACATAAGAATCCATTTTCTCTTAAATTTGTTACAATGTTCCTTTTGTTTAACTTTCATTGTTTTTGTTTGTTTGTTTTTCCTTCCTTCATTCATGGAAAATCAATCTCCTTGATCAATAGTCAAGTGTTTCTTCTGATTTTTTTTATGTAACATTTTTTCTCTATATATGTTTTTTTTTTCTCTTTTAATTAGTGTTGCATTCGTAAGAAGAAGGTCAAGGTTCTTCAGTCAGCGATAATCAGTGTCTGTTTGCGTGGGGTGGGAGACCCGGCTTTGATAGGGCACCAGCAAGTAACAGTGCCTAACATTAGTTAGCATTCGTTTAGAGTTCAGGACACCCTCCCCGCCCCCCCCC
>JAODJU010000081.1:3721018-3732780 GCA_026776725.1 Gnathonemus echidnorhynchus
ACCCCCCCCCCCCCCCCCCCCCCCCCGCCCGAGACTAATGCTCTCTTGGATCTACAAAGATGTCAGAATTCCTTTGTTCCCCCCAACAATACAAACAAGCACTTCAAACGCAGTGGAAGTGGCTCTTGGGGGCACTGTACCTCTCACCTCCGCGGGGCTAGCGGCCCACACGTTTGCAGTGCAGCCGCAGACACTGTACGCAGGCCCGGCCACGCCTCCCCTCCCACCCCCGTCTGGCACTCACTGGGGGGGGGGGGGTGCATTTACCGCTCGGAGACTCCGTTTGCCGCCAGCCGTTCTGGGTTTCAGTCTCCCTGAATCAGGCAGTTATTCAATGTCTCCCTTAGCAGAGCTGCGTATTCGTAATGCTCGTCTTCAGTTGGACCATTGCTGAGGGTCACATGATCCCAGTGCCCTCAGGTTTTTTTTTTCCCCTCTGACGTGTCTCCTGATCTCACACAGTTCGTGTCATTATCCTTGCTGGATGTCACTGTATACTGTTGTGTTGCCCCAGCTGCTTGATGCGCTGTACAATCGCAATTTTGTTTGTCTGTGAAATGGCAGTACAATGCCTTGACTGAGTCTCTTTTTATCTATCCATTATGTAATAAAAAGAAAACCTAAAACATCACTGCTTCCTACAGTGACGACGATCACTCATGCTGCTTGTACCTGGGCCTCAGCCTCACTGCACTTACGCCCCGTCGATTTCTTCACAGCATATGTGTTTGTAACGTGCTAATTGCATCTGCTAAATACAATTAGCTTTAAATATCATTTGAGGCCTGTACAGTTTAGCTGTGTTTTCCATTTCACTGGGAACTGGGAACCCGCCCCCCCCCTTGCTGAAACCGACACGTCCGCCCTCCTTTAAGCGAGTCGTACCTGCTGGTGTCAAAACCCAAGCCTCCGAGTGTGGCCCGCGGCGGCCCATTAGCTACCGCCCGGCACGTCGCCGTTCGCGGCGGCTCCGCCCAAACGCGGCCCGTGCAATCTGTCGACTTCAAGGAGTCACACTCTCTCTCCCCCAACCGTGAGTCTGCCCAGGGTCCAAAGGAGGTGGGCCTGAGGAGGGGTGCGGGAGGATGGCGGAGGCATGCGTCAGTTAGGGGTGGAGAGGGAAGACGGCCTTGTAGCATCCCCCGTTCCCTGGTGTGACAAACCTTAAGCCCTTTCGGGTTATTACCAGTTACACTGCTGCGAGAAAAGACTGATGATTTGCTCAGAATACCTCCCGTGAATGGAGGTAAGTCGGCCATGTTTTCTCAGCACAGGGCACCTTTCCATATGTTACTGTAGCTATTGATCATCGATTTAATGCATTCCGGAGGGTCAGGCAGCCAAAACACTGGGTCTTAAACAAACGACGGCGGCTGACTGGATCCCACTGCCCGAACGTGGGGTCAGAAGGCCTCTCACTGCAGGTCACGTGACATCGGCAGCAGAAGCTCTGGGCAAGCAGCCTGCCTGCGACCTTCTCAGTGATCAGCTTGTCTAGCATTATGCTACGTTTTAGATATTTAGGAGCTGCTTTTATCCATAACAAGTTAGATTTTTTTGAGAGAAGGTCAGACAGAGAGAAGCAAGTGGGGATTATGGGTCCTACTCAAGAGCCCACCAATGAGAATCACTCGCTCGACCCAGGGATTTGAACCAGTGACCTTCCAGTCATAGGCACAACATCGTAATTCACAGAGCCACACGCCACCTATCAAGCAGTTGACCTTCTCAATTAATGTTTTATCCAGTGGCCACTCTTTTACTCCTGCACAACTGGCCACCATCTTCTCGCATCTCGCTGCTCAGAAAACTTCACCGTCTGAGAAATGACCGACTGGCCATGCAGTCTGTGTGACTTGCGTCGACATCACCTCCTTAGCGCTCAGCTCATTTGGGAGGGGTTTCCCAACCACCCCCCCGAGCCCCTCCCCGCCCCACGCACAGTCCATGTCGGGATATGCGCGGCTGTTCTGAAATTGTGCCTTCACAGGGTAAACAAAGTGCGCTTAATGCAATTAGACCCTGTTGTTCTAAGCCCATAATCCATGGTTGAGGCTGATCTACAAAGGCCTGAAAGTCCCATAAAGGACTGGAGCTTCCAAGGTGCATCAAAAGAGATTTAGATGCTCCCAAAAATAAAACTTCAATGTGCAAAAAGTCACCCTTATGATCTTTTCCCAGACTGTACAATTAGCTTTTGTTTAACTGCATGCTCAAGTATACCAGTATGTACTGAATATTTGATTATTGGAATATGGCGATTCATTATGGAGTTAGACTGGTTTGTCGGGTCCTGGTATATAACCAAAGCTTGGTTTCTTGTCTTTTTAACCAATATGAAAGAGCAAAATGTCTTAATCCCCCGTGGACATGACTTACCGAGACGTTAGCAGGCCTGAGGCACTCAGGCACCTCGTTCTACACAGCTTTAGGGACGTAGGTGAAGTAGCAACATTCCAATTAAGCCCTGAATCTGCCCTAATGGTTTTAGGGTCCTCTGGACATCAAAAGGCCAGAAGAAAGTGAGGTGGGGGGGGGGTCAGTTCGAAGAGGAGTGCGACTTCTATGGTGTTTTGTCACCGTGACACCAGCGGATGCGTGAAGCATTCCCATTGAGCGGCAGATCCCTGTGTCCCCGCCCAAATCACAAGCCCACCCCAAACGTGCACACACACACACACACATCCCTTTGTGAAGACCCTGGCGGTCCTCTGCTCTTCCACTGGTGGCAAATTCGAGCCACAAAGGGAGGCGGGAGGAGACTGATCGCAATTAGGGCCATTGTCCTCGTTTATATGGTTATCTGGGGAGACGGCTGAGGCCGGAGCGTGTCAAAGTTCTCACACTTAGGAAGCTACCTCCGTACCTGGAGCTAGCTTTGACTCCTCTGGCAATTACCTGCTAACAACGGTACTCTCACGTTAGTGGCAGTCCTGTTATAAGCCCCGGCTGGGCGGGGGGGGGGGGCATTTCCTCCAACCCAGGGGGACGGCCAGTTCCAGGACCCGGTTCGTCCCCATCCTGTAACTTATTTTAGGTTTTGTTCTAGGCCATGAGAGAGGAGGTAGGGTGCAGCTATTTGTGAGGTTTATTCTTGGGGGGGGGGGGGGGATTCTGCCCGTTCTATGTCTTCTCCAGGATTTACACATATTCACATCCAGGAAACAGAAAATATGGTCTTCCTGCCAGCCAGTTCTCCAGTTTAAAGCATTCTGTGAGGAAATCCGGCAACCTATGCACTGCAGCAGACTGAATTAAACTGTTCTATATGTTTTAGTCGAATAATTAAGGATTAAGTACCTAGAGGGAGACTTTGACTGCTCAGATGATCTCTGAAAAACGTATATTAAACACGTAACACATCAGCAGTCCGTAACTCTACTGAGGATGACAACCGAAGGCAAACCCCTATAAACAGTGGGGTTATCAAAGCGTTTATTTTTTTCTGAAGGGGATGTGTATCAGTTTCTGCTAATGTTGTGATTTAGCGTGGAGCCCAAGCCTCTGGTGGTGACATTGTACGGGGATGAATAAGTATCGGGGGTCCAGGCTGAGCCCTCGCTCTAGGCCTCGCCTGGATCTATTCACACTAGGCCTAATCTGTTACAGATCAGTCCTCCACTGAAAGCATGCTCTCATTACTATGTTCCATCCAACAAGACTTTTTTTGTCATTGTTTCTTAAAGAGCTCAGCTGGCCACTAGGGCCTTCAAAAGAATCAAATTATTAAAGATTTTTGCAGAAAATCCTGGGAGATTGGGGTTGGTTTAAGAATGGCAGTATTGTCCCCCACGGCGACCATTCCCAGCTTCCATCTAAAGCAGTGACAACACCCTCTTTATTTCTGCAACCCTTTCAATGGTGACAAAATATCCCAGAAGAGATACCTTAGTTTCTTGCATTTTAATCTTTTGCATTTATAGGGGGGCCTAATGATGTCTCCCACCTCCTTCCTATCAGCAGGTGGATCAGGATTGGACTTTCTCAGGGTCCATTCACCTTCTGCTGTCTCATCACTTGAATTGGACCTGGGTGGCCAGAAAGTGGGGGGGGGGGGGGGGGGGGGGGGGGGGGGGGGGGGGGGGGGGGGGTGAGGAGATCTAATTTTTCCACTCTCCCCTGAGTCATGACATGCATCTCTTGCACTTTTTTTTAGAGAAGATACCAGTAGTTGCAAGCACCAGGAGCCGTGTTGGGTCTCAGTTCCAGTCAGGGGCTTGGAACTGATCCCATTTCAAGGAACACATTCATACACAGGCAGTGCAGAGACACCGGCCAGTCTAACTGCATGCATTTGGGCTGGGGTATTAACACACACACACACACACACCATAAGGCGTGAGGAAATAGTTTAGCCCACTGAGCCTCCATGTCATTCTTGTTATTATATTACAAATTTATTTACACTCTGGCTCAGTGGGCAAAACTATTTCCTACACTTTGTGTAGTTATTAATTAAATGTTAGTACATGTTTTTGTAATATATTAATAATGTTAAAAAAAGCTAAATATAATAAAGCACAAGGTAACAAAGGATAATTAAAAGACTTAATATACATGATAAACTGGTGTAAATTTGCAGAAGGCATTGATTATAAAGTGGGCAGCATCATACAGCTCTCAAGCCTTGAGAGTGTCGGTCTGTCATACCTGTCCTGCATTTGCAGTCAGGTCATTGGCTGTGTGACCTTGCTCTGAGCCAATGGCAGCTAATGCTGACTCTTATTTAAGCAGAGCAGTGACGATGACTCACTTCTCAGGGTTTGTCATTGCTCTTAGAGTGTAAGACTCAGGGTTCCATTTCATTCAGAGTCTTAGTTTGTGGGCCTGCATTTGTTTTGTTTGTTTGTAGTTTTAGTCTGAGCAGCCGACCTTTTCAGTCCTGCTGTATTTCCCATGTCTCCTTTGAGATTTCTGCCCTGTGGTGTGACTCGCTCATAGTTGCAAATTAGACAAAAAACAATACATAAATACCTTTTAATTGTTCTGTCTACTTTTTAGCTATAATTATATTAAATGCCTCTGGTTAAAATGAATATTTCCAAATAAGATTTCCAGTTCAAACTGGCATCCTGTCCATGTGCCATCCAGCATGTGGCCTGTGTTTCCTGCCATAGTTTCCAGGTTCATCACAACCCTATACTGGATAGATGAATGGATGGAGGGATGAGTGATTGGATGGATGGATGGATGGATGGATGGAGGGATGAGTGGATGGATGGATGGATGGATGGAGGGATGAGTGGATGGATGGATGGATGGATGGATGGATGGATGGATGGATGAAACGTGGTGTTTAAGCATCATATTTTTCCTCAAGTTTTACTAAGGCAAACTGAGATGTGGCCAGAAGCGTTATCCACATGTTGTCATGTAGATGCTCAGATATCCAGAATGACCATGCAAAGGAATGAGTTTGTTGGATTCATGCTTAGAGTGGGTGTTATTGATACCATTGATTGTTTCAACAGAATAACCACAGAGGTTAGAGCATAAAACACATTTTGAAATATTTTCCAAATATTTTCCCAATACATGACAAGAACCAACCCATGTTCCAGAAACAGAAGCACATCACTCCATGAGACGCATAGAACGTGCATGGTGGGCAGATGGAGAGACATCGGGGAACCTCCTCTTTTTCTATCTCTCTCCTTGATTTTAATGGCAACTTCAGCGTGATTTCATCTTAACTTGTGCATGTGCAAACAGCCCTTCTGTCGGTCGTAGGCCGTGCGTCATCAGTCACCCTGTCTGATTCCAGGAGAACTATCTGAGAATGTCGAGATATGTCTTCTAGGAAAGTCTAATGTACTACCAACCTCCCACCACTGACTGCATCTGCCAGTCAGAGTATCAAAAATAAAGGAGGCCTTAATGCAGATGGCTGCTTTGTCATGCTGCCAAGAAAGAGTCTAGATCTCACAATTGTTTTTCTTTTTATTATAAAGTTAACGACTATCAGGCTAGTACATATAGCAGTACACACAGTATGGACTGTGATTGGTCAGTGAAAAACAAGAAATTGAGGTAAAACCGTTACAGTGTTACAGAGGAAAACGACGACGACAAGGACAACACTGTTCAGACACATTATTCTTTCTGCAAATATATACTCTCACTTACTAATATATACATTTATTATAAAATAAATAATCATAAAACATCAGACTTTAGGAATAAAAAAAAAAAAGCCACAAAACAAGTTTGTACAAAACTTTGGATCTTGAGACTTTAGAGCAAAATGCAGAATGTTTTCCCGAAGCAGAAAAAAAAATCATACAAAAAAAAAAAAAAATCGTTCAAACAGACAAAAACGCAATACGGCACACTTTACTATTAAATTAGTCGTTCAGTAGTTTTACGGGGTCAAAGACTGTGTGGGAAGGCTGGGGAGGATCGTTTGAAATGCAAGACAAAAGGACAAGAACGTAAAACATACGCCATGTTGTGCTTTGAAAGATGACAGAAGACACACTAACATACTACTAGATAGGTAAAAAGCGGCTCCTTGTGATGAAGTACTTGCTGTTTAAGGACAAGGAATTCCTCAAAGACTTCAGCAGAGATGCTTTTAGCTTGTGACTGATATATTCCATTTTCAGGCCATGAGATAAATAACTTTAAAAAGCATAAATTACATCTGTATGTAGTTATGTTCAAAAGGCAGGTCTGTGCTCCTTATTAGAAATTCAGTTCATTGCCCCCCCCACCCCCAAAAAAAAAAAAAAATCACAGTAGTAATAGTGTATAAAATATTCTTACCGAGTAGCTTTCAAAGATGAGCCACTTGGGGGTTTGTTCTGTTAAATGACAGGAAAACACACTGATAGGACCAGTAAAATATTACACTCCTTAAACTGAAACAGATACTAGTGTTTTTGCTTTGTTTTTATATTAGGGGAAATATATAGGAATGTTTTGCCCTCAACCAGGACTATAATCTTATTTTGCTTCGTCCCTCCAAAACATTATAGACAAGCAACACTTAAATTAGGTCTATGCGGTTACTATTAATGAGTAATAAATGAAAAACTGACGTAGTACAAAACTTCACATCTTTTTTTCCTTTCTCTCAAATCTATGTCTACACGGTGTCTTTCACAGAAAGAAGAGAATACATATATAATCTTTAATAGTGTGTAGCTATGGATGAGTAGCAGCAAACAAAGGGGAAGGTGTCATCACTGGATAGCCAAATCTCCATGTGGTTATCTGTGCCTCACAGCCCATGCTGTCACCCACAAGTCTGGTCAGGCTCCAGGACGGCGCTTTATAGCAACAAGTCTCGCGCACAGGGCCTTTATTTTTTTCCCAAACTGAGAACCCGTCGAAGCCAATGACCCAGATTTACATTTCCTGTTCTGGTTCTGACCCTGCCATCTATGCCTGGAGAGGTGCAGGCCAACGGGTCGTGCTAAATAAGCTGAATTAGTGAAGGGCGAGAGAGCAAAAGAGAGACAGAGGCCAGAAGCTGCCGCTTTAGGTGATGGATGCAGTTACATGTTTTTGTTTTTTAATCCCCAAATTTCAGGCCAGTTGCTGCGTAAGAGAGGAACTGATTATAAAAAGTGCTGCAAGCGGTCAGGAACGGCAAAGGAGACGCACGCTGTGCGCCCTCAATAACAGTCCTCCAATGGAACCCTGCCTCTTATGCAAAGCCTTTTGCCTTCTGCTTCAGTCCACAGGATAAGGCCCCCTTATGACTCACACATCTCCTGGGAAGGGGATGGGTACCTGGGCCCACCTGCAGGAGGCGCTGCCGCCACCATTTCCTTAGCAACACAGCAAAGACCACCATCCATCCGCAGAAGTGCTGACTTTTCAAATCTCGTTTCGTTTGCCCGACGCCCATGTCGGTTGTTCTGTCACCAAACAGTTTGGTAATGAGGTAAAAAAAAAAAAAAAGCATGCAGCTATCCTCAAGATTCAGGCACATAACAAATGTTTGGCCCAGCTGATTAAATCTGAACTTTGATTTACAAATGCGGTTGTGGTCAGTTGCAAACTACAGCCAAAAATCTTATGGGTTTCAGCAGAGGGAGGAAAGCATGCCAGGAATTGGCCAGAACAAAGGTGAGAATTTTAAAGAATGGAGAACAAAACAAAACCTTAAAACACCACAACAATACATTCACACAGGTGCAAGTGCATTCGTACCCAAATGTTAGTAGCTGGTTAACACTATGTTTTATATATACACAACATCCATTCAATCTCAATACTGGATAACACTTACATATTGAAAATATAATGTAAAAAAATAAAAAATAAACGTGTGCTTTTGATGTGGGAGGAAGAAGTTGGAAAAAAAAAATGTTTGATGTGAACGTACCGGCATTCAAGTCAACTGATATGAAGCAAAGAAGCTTTCAGGGGGCAGTGGAACTTAAGAGCAATTGGGACTTCACTGAAACTCACTGAGAAATGGACTCTTCCGGGTAGGGGGAGGAAGGTTTGCGGGTATTTGGGCACCCTGTTGTACCCTGGGATTCATGGAGACCTCCTCAGGCAGTTTTCCCCACAAGAAATCACACCACGTGTCACTAAAAAGTGTTTTTTTTAAGACTCTTTCAAAACCCTTGTCTTGCAGTCTCATTTGCAATGTGCGCCATGCTGCACTCCCCCCTCCTAATGGATTGAGTCCTCAGGTCCTTGATTGAGTAGCCGCCATACCTCCCTTGCTGTGGTCCCGAGCATCGACTGATGCTCCACAGAGATCGCGCCCACAGGGCTTGCAGCCTCAACAATGTGGTCACCCCAGGAAAGAGGCTGACTCACCCCCCCATGGTGCACCACGGATGACGAACGGCCATCATCTGGGTCAATAAAGTCCGTGAAGCCACTTGACGGCCAACAGTTTGATGCTTTTTGTGTCTTCTTGCAAACAAGCCACAAAAAGATCTTACTTCTCCTCCTCACTGCAGGTGACCATCGACCCGAGCTTGGAAAGCTTGTGTGGGTCAACTCCCCTTTTCCCTCACCCCCTCCCTCCCCCTGGTGAAACGGGCCGGCCTGCGAGGGCAGCCCTACTTGCAGGTGTGCACGTCGTAGATTCGTACGCACTCCTGGCAGCTGACGTAACAGCACCAGTGGAAGATGCAGTGGCACTTCTCCTTGCGCCTCTCGGTGCGCGTGTTGTGTCCGCGGCCGCAGCACAGCAGGTCGCAGCCGTCGATGCCATGCGACGTCAGGTTGCAGGCACGGTCCCGCGTCCCAAAGGATCCGGTCTCCGGATTGGGCTCGCAGAAGTTGGGCGAACTCTCGTAATAGACCAGGTCCCGTTCGGTGGGCGGCTTGAAGTAGGCATACTTGGGCCGCAGTGTCTCCACCCAACCCCGGGACTCGCGGTGCTTCTCCACCACCATCTCGGAGGCACTGTCATACTTGTCCTTCAGGTAGTCGCCGATGACCCGGAAGTCCGGCTGGGACCACCAGCAGGTCTTCACCTCGCAGCTGCCCGACAGCCCATGGCACTTACACTTCAGATGCATGTGGTCACTGATGGACTGGAGGGAGACGAGGACCACGAGAAAGAGGAGTCAAAAGGTGTCCATAGAAGAATCATGTGAAAATCAAGTACAGTGCCAGTCGACTTATTAGGCAACATTAACGACCGCCTAGGGCATCATCTTCTAAGAGGGTGCCGACTTAACAAGCTCTACGTACCCCTCATGTCGGGGGTTGGGGTGGATGCCATCGGTGACACTTGCCTAAGGCTCCACATGGGCTTCGCCTGTCATTGTACCCTTTGTTCTAGCTTATACCACCACAACTATTTAAGTCATAGTTTATGCAACAGATCTGTAGTGTCCATACTGCCAATACTGTCGTGCCACACCCAATCCCAAGGGAAGCTTTACTCAGACGGTACACATAATCTGCTCTCACAATAGGACCCACAGCAGATCTTCAGCAAAGCTCATCTTGTTATTTTGTCATGCCGTCCTGTCTGGCAGTAACAGTAAACTGAATATGGATGTGGATAATTACTTTCCAGCGTCCATGCAATTGCATAAGCTTTTGTGGGAAATCAAAACAAACAATGTCTTTGATATACTCAATTCACGAATTTAAAGCCGAACACAAAACCACAAAACCACACTTAGGTATATGCACATAATTCTTAATTGCACGATGAGTCTGAATAAAGCATTGAAAAGAATTAATTAGCGATAATAAGTCAGGGCACAAAAATCTCTGACGCCGGTAGTGCTGGAAGCGTGGTGACTTCTGGAAGGCCGGCGCCGGTCTTACCGTGCGGCCCGCCTCGTTGTTATGGCGATTCATAGCGGATCGGGCGTCAGGCCGGTTCTCCCGCGCGTCGGCAAACTCCCGGGACACCATGCTGCCGAACTCCACATCCTCGCTGCAGCCGCCCCACTTCCAGCCCTCCCCGGGGGTGCCCTTGTGCCGCGTGTCGCAGCCGCAGATGGTGGCCGAGCCCTCGGCGCAGGAACGCGTCACGGCAAAGGCCACGCCTGCAGAGGCGATGGCGTGCACGAAGGCCGACTCCCGCGTGGCTGCGGACAGAGAGGGCGGTGAGACTCCATCATGATCACCGCCATGTTTACAGGTGTTGTATTCCTCACCCTCTGTCTCTAAATCAATGAATCAACAGATGAGTTTAATTTATTGATCCCTGAGGGAAAATATAGATTAATGAAGCTACTAAGCATTTGCCATGGATGCCAAAAGTCTTTCTTGACTCATTTTCAGAGGTGGACATGTCAGTGTATTTAATTAAGAATAAAGTATCACTGCCACAGAATACGCAACTGGTTGGTTAAAACAAAATCCTGGTCCAGATTTTTACTTTTTGGACCTGGAATGCCCACTTCTGGTCATTTTTTAAAATGTTCTTCGATATTCTGAGGGCAGTCCTATAATTCAACCGCAGTACCAGGAATAATTATTATCTTGCAATAAAATGGGACTGTGGATCATCACATAATCAGTACTGTAGCTTATGTTAAATAATCACAACACCGATGACACTTTATAGACCTTCTCTTACTGCCCCCTCTACTCCTCTGGCCGACGGGTTTAAGCGAAAGCGCGGCACAAGGCCCGCAGATGCCAGGCAGGAGGCCCGGAGTGGGCTTGGCAGCCGACTGAGTCACCGGGGAGCAGGAACATCCACAGACGTGACAGGAAAAACACAGCTGACAGAGGTATAATTAAGTGACCTTTACACCACAGAAAAAGCTGCGCTCAACCTGACAGGCAATGAAAACAGGTCAGCTAATCGATGGTTTGGGACTAGTTTGGCATACAACACACACAGATCACTTTGTTTTTAAACTGGTTTTAACGAATCGTTTATATTTATTTGAAAGTGTAGGCAAAACCAATCAGAGCTTCGTGCCAGACTGTCTTCTCTTAAGATATGATCTACAGCTTCTCCCCTTTTTTCATACTTGAGCCTTTAAAGCTACACATCTTTACAGTACGGGTGCGCTGGTCTTGTACGGTCTTGCACGGCTTCTGCACGCGCTCACTTCGCGCGAACACAGAGGGGAAGTCGTGGCGGCAGGTTCCGACTGGCGGAAAAACCGGCTGCGCCGTGCTCCGCGGCACTAAGGGGCACCTCCGCCGGATCCGGTCTCCCGCATGGCCATGGGATCCGGAACCGCCGTATCTGTGGAGACCCTGAGCCGGATCTCTCCCGGCCCTCCCTGACGGCAACAAAAAAAAAAAAAAAGTCACGTCTGCCCTCATGACCAGCATGTCGCCCTCGGGAGGTGCAGGCGTGACCGGAG
>JAODJU010000081.1:3748372-3760952 GCA_026776725.1 Gnathonemus echidnorhynchus
GGGGGGGGGGGGGTGTTTAAATAACAGCCGTGAACGTGGCCTGATCGAGACCCGCGTCTCTCGCGACGGGCACCTAGAGGGATGTCATCTCCCTTCAAACAGTGTTAAGAAGACACAGGCTTAACGGAAAGTACCCTCTAATCCTCCCTGAATCCATATCAACTGCCGTGGGCCCGAGAGCCTCCAATTTTCTGGAGCCTCATCTGCCAGTACATTCCGCACCTAGCCTGTCCTTTTCAGGCGAGCCGTCATATTCGGTACAGACAGCACAGATACTGCAGCATCACACATGCTCTGCTGATGAGCTGGAACCGGCCGAGGGGTAAAACGTGGGACTGAACGCCATCTCTGCGTCAGTCCATCGCTTGTTTGACTTGCTTTTTCTCCGGGCCAGATTAGATCAACACGCTGACCCGCCCGCCAATCGCAAATCATAAACACAGAACTTGATGGCTTTATTTCATACCCAGGGGCTGGGTGCTTTGATCAGCTGGAATCCTGCCATGCAGATCAGGAGCCATGGCGGTTGAGAAGATTGGGCCTTTTGATTTAATCTGGTCCTCAGAACTAGGACAAACTCTCTGGGATAGAAAGGATCAGGGTCCAGTAAATGAAAATGACAGAAGTGTCATTTATAAAAGGAAACTGCCAGGCAAGTTATCCCGCTAATTTGTTCATGACGACACTGCTGGCGTAACAAACCATCGTCAGAATTCAAAATTCCCTAAGCAACAGCATTTAAGCAATTTAAGAAAAATCATGCATCGCTTTGCTTTTCACAATAAAAAGGTCAGCAATTCTTTGACCTTTGACAATGACAGCCACACTTCCCAATGATGAGTCAGATATGGACTCCAAATTTAACTGTATCCTGGAATCTGTCTAATGTGTTTTATGTGATATCCGATACTTTTGACACCAGTCTCTGTTTTTGTCACAGTTAAGTGAATTCATTATATCCCAATATAAACTACCATGTGTATGTCTGAAAAAGATTTGCTTGAAAGTGACCAGAAAATGCCACTGAATTCACAATCCTAAGCTGCGGGAACAATCGAGGGTCTATAACTAGACAAATCTGGCAAACTTTTTTGAAGTTACTTGACACCAGTTTTCGGCAGGTAGTTTGGAAACAATTAGGCTAAACCTGATTCGTCTTGGTTCTTCTGTAACACAAACTGATGTGTTGCCCTGTGGCAAAATAAGCTTTGGGAGGTTTACTTGGAGATTTCAGCCTGGTCTTTCAAGTTTACCAGCCTCACAGAACAGCAGGTCTAGATCTTGTAGACTGTCACCTTGAACATTGTGTCTTTTGTTTGTCATGGATCTCCAATGGCCACAGTACCTCTTGTTGTGATAGGAGAGGTGTTACTTGGATAGATATAACTAGATCTGGGAGTTAAACACACTGCAGCATCAGAAGAAAAGGCTGTCATCTATCATTTGAATATTTTGCCTAATATCTCAGGTGCGGTCCAGACGTAGAATTTAATCCATATTTTTGTTCACTCCCTGCTCCCTAGTGTCTGGCAGGGAGCTCAGAGGGAGCAAAAACATGGGCCGGCTGTGGGTCCCCAGGGACCGGATTGGGAAACGCTGCTCTAAACTGACATTACAGTGAAGCCAACTTGACCCGAGCGGTCCGGGTCTGATGCCTTCAGCAGGAACTGAGTGTGCATGCATGTTCCACATATGCAACACCTGCTGTGAGCCTAAGCTGAACTTCTTATCCCGAGCGTCATACAAACCCAGATGCGCCTCTTTCTGGGACTTCGCACAAAGAAACATAGGTAGTCCAAAAACATCTTAGATCACATAATGAGCTGCTGTAGGACTGAATAAGGCAATGTACTTCTCTAAAACCCACTTTTGGTGTGTAAGCAAAATGGTAAGATGAAAAAAAAATGCTTTTAATAGAGCTGATTGCCAAATTTGAAAGTCACCCAATACTGGTTATGGAACAACATGTGACTCTTAAGTCACGCTTAAGTCAATGATCCAAAAGGTACATTAAATTGCTACTTGTGTTACCAGATGCTGCGTTTGTAACATAAACAGCAAAGTCTATTCATCTCTACAGCCTTATGACCATTGCCAGTAATACAGCTAGTGACAAATAATTCCATGAAAAATAATTAGCTTAAACCAGAATGTAGTCTACTGTGCAATCATGATACAATATTCAATGTTTCCTAGACATTCACATTCGAATAGCAAAAAAAAAAAAATGGAAAAAGAATGTTACACAGCTCCTTGTTCAAGTTTGGGTGATTCTGGGTAAGCACTTCTTTCACATGTATGAGAAGCCACACAGGACCAGTGTTGTATCACCTAATGTTTGTATAACTATGGATTAAAATATATCTAATCTCCACAAGGATAAAACACAGTTTCGCTTTTTCACAATTTCCCTGCCGGAAATCCTCACATACACTCACATCTATCACGTCTAGCTGTGGAGCCCCCAGTGGCCACATACGGCGCAGCAGGCTGGGCCACAGTGTGATCACGCGGGTCAGAGCCAGTGTGCTCTGCCAAGGACCGGTACGGAATAAGAGGGCAGCTTTCGGAAAGGAGTGGGGGGTAAACGGGAGGGGGGGGGGATCTGCGCCAAGACATAAGCATATCATACAACCGGGCAGTCACTTTACAATAAGCAGGGCTCTGTGAATAAGGCCATTCAGCATTTGCCGTGGAATTAAGTCCTTGTTATCAGCTCATTTAATCTGAAAGGAACAATAATAACTTCATATTTAAAGTAATTGCCTTCGAATTCCTGTCACTCCTGGAACAGGTCCCCTCCAGATTAAACCGCATTTGAAAATACCAATAAAATTGTAATTCAACACCCCCCCTCCCCGAAAGATAAAACCACTAAAATTGCTATTTAGAGTTCCTCCAGGATAAAACCACGATGGTAAATGACACTAAAATGAGACCTAATTTACGCTGTAAAAACTTGTGAAAATTTGATTAGGGTTTTGTATGGGTTACGGTCGATGAGACGCGCCGAATAAAACCATCTGGGGCGTCGTAAAATCTCCCAGTAAACATTGCATCGCGACACATAGTAGCAGAGAAATAAAACACTAAAGGTAGTTCTTTCGGAAGATTGATTTACAGGGCAAATTTTTCAGCAGACTGGCCAAAAACATCCCTATATGCAAAACCAGGCTTTCATATTTTGAAACTCTAACTTTTTGACTGATAACCTAAATAGAGGACTGACAGCTTCAATTCCCTCTGTATATTTAATAAAACGCACCTAGAAATACGAGATACGAGTTTTAAATATAAAGCAACATTACGTCTTGTTGTAAATATTAGGTTTTATGTTATTACATGTGGAGCAATAAATATGTGTCAGACATTGATATTTTCTTGGAACATCTTCCTGTTTTACGCTGCTCTTTCATTGCGAGGGCTTTAAAGATAATACTTTTCCCCTAGTAGACAGAATTACGCAAACTTCGAGAGCAAATTAATTAAAAAATGAGTTACTTGTCGACGCAGTTGTGCAAGGTTTCTGCTGGAAAACAGCGGGTTGCGTGAGTGAGCCTCCTTTATGCATCCTGTGACTAATGCATCGTCATGAAACCTTTCAAACCCCCCCCCCCCCCACCACCACCGGGACGGGACAGGACTGGGGGACCCCGACGTACTGCCCCAGAAATTCATGGCTGTGATGGCCCCGTTTAAAAAACCCATGCGTTATAAGTCGTCATTATACCATATAATAGCAATAATTATTTTTAATAATAGGAAAAATAATCAGTATGACAAGGAAGGGACGCGTGCTCCAATTACTCATAAGGAATTCTATAACAACCGGAATCGTAATCGTAATAACGCAGGGAGCGTTATTAGTTAGTTGGTAGTTAATCCTATTCTGAGTCGACAGCGAAAAGTCAACCCGGTTTTACGTGCTGTGTTTCCGACGACATTCACACGTTATCGAAACCCATGATTAGTCTTGTCTAGTATCACAGCGAACTGATTTTTATTAAGTCGGAATGCGGAATTTGCACGATGCTGAAACTCATTTTATTTATTTATTTTGAATTGCTGGGTGCATGTTTTGTGACGTCGTATAATCTTTGAAGAATCGAAAAAATGTCTTCATATTCATAAAAATATATAATTTTTGTTCTTAAAAATCTGTTTCACCAAATTTAGGACATCCAACTATTTAAAATAAAAACTCTAATTATATTCGTCAAATGTTTGTATTTTTTTCTTTCGAAACTGACAACATATAGCATATAAAGAAATTAATTAAGGTGTTTTTCTAGTTTTAAAAAGCGAATCAAAGTAACGACGATTAATGTGCGCAAATTCATAAATCGTGTCCCCAACGGCAGTGTGTCATATCAAAACAGCGTACGAAATAAAAGTGCATAAAGAAATAGCTTTGCCTGCTTCAATATATCTGTCAACATACATACCCAGTTTGGCCATATGAGTCAAGCTCGTCATAAGCTCCGCGCTTTAATGACGATAATTACATAACCCATTCTGTCTCTTGATTCGGTATGCGAGAGGAATTTCTAATGAGGTGTGAGATGACGGTGGAAAATAAATTTTCTCCTTATTATAATTTTAATCAAGGTGTACATTTTTGCCGATTCGGCCAATTTATATTTCACGCTGAGCCTTCTTGTATTGCATTATATTTCAATTTAGTATATTTGGTTCTTGTGCTTTCTTTGCCTAAAATCGTATCACTTAATGCAACTCTAAAGCTTTCAGTTTTCATGTGGTTAAATAGTTTAAATACAAATGAACAGGTGCTTAATAGAATTATATTCTACAATACCAGATATTTCAACGTCTTTTCAGCAATCAAAACTGTCGTTGGGAAATTAATCTTAATGTTAGTAAGTTGTATAAATAAGGTTAAAGTTAAAAATTGCTCTGCCCAACTTGTGTTTTAAGTGAATCTATCACTTTGTAAAAAAAAAAAAAAAAAAAAAGAATGATAAACTCTATTGAGTAATTGTGAATTCTGTAATCATATAATCAATAGTTAGAATCCACAAAGGTAAGGTACAACTAATGTTTATTTGCGAGCATTTTTATTTATCCGGGTTTTATTCGATTTATTCATGACAGGCTACAACCACGCGCTCTGACAATCCAGATCGTTGTTCGTCTGATTGGTTGCATTTCGTATTCAAATACAGTACATTTAAACTTCAAAACGCCAATATCCATAATTATGAAAGCTACTAAAATAAAATATTAACGTACGTGCGCCTGTGAAATCTAATGTAGCGCATTTTACATTACGGTATAATTAGCCTATTAAGTAGCAGTTTTATCAACACCTGATGATGCATTACAAAAATATATCCGTGAAATATAAGTCATCCGTAGACTATTGAGGGTTTATCTGCATGGTTTCGGTTGCTGTCTAGGTTCCTAGTCCACGCCACCCCGCAAATCTGCCTTGTCCGTACGGGAGTAATCGGTGTATAAATGCCGTGCACCTGTTTTGTAATAAATATCGACAAGGTGGACCCTTGTCCAGACTGCATTCTTAACAATTCCCGTATAATCGCAAACACCCTTACCCAGCAGTGAAGTTAAGTATGCACCTTAATCCTGCGTTTTTTTTTTTCATAACCATTGGTCGTTCCGTCTTAACTCATTCCTATCAGACTTGTCTCGAGCCTTATTGCTTCTCGTGTTATTTCTCCGTACAGAATTTCACTTGACTTAGCTTTGTAATCACCTTCAAGTGTTCGTGTCAGTTTGCACCATTGTGCACTGAATTCGGCCTGTGTTTTCCAACAGGATCAAATAATGGTGTCTCTTTAAAGTGCCACACGATACCCTTTAACTGTGCATCGGCATTATATCGGATAACATCATATATTACTCGAGTACTGTACCTGTTAATAATGTTAAGAACGGCACAGAAAAAATCATGCAGCAACTTTCACTAAAAGTGGAGAATAGGGAAAATCTAGAATAAAGGAAGAATGGCGTTGAATACTTGTGTAAAAAGTAAAAAGAAAATAAAACTTACCACCAGATAGGATAACTTGCCATGACATGCGTAAGCCCACAAAGAAACAGGAAACATCCAAGGTAGATCATCCTTGAAAAAGTTTCGGAAAACATTTTCCCCTCAGACACACGCACGCACACACGCGCGCGCACACACACGCTTGTAATGGAAAAAAATCTCAATGCAGACGAAATCTTTTCTCTTGTCTGAATGTAGCTTCTTCAGAGACAGCCCTTCGCGACCAGTCAAGGCAGAACACAGGAGTCAAATATTAAAAGTTTAAAGCAGCTTGCTTTTGGGACCCAATCAGCATGTATTGCCAAAGGGGAAATTTAGATTACACTGTTCTCTAGCGCTCTCGTTCCCCGTGTCAGTCAGGCTGAACACACACACAGGAATGAGCTAATTGCAAGAAGATAGTGTTTTAGTACTCATTAGGACTTGTGGGCATCGGCATGCCGTGTGTGATATATAATGTTCTTTAAAGGCAGAAGGGGGGTTAAAGGGGAGGGGGAGGTGGTAGGGTTTAAATAGACATGGGGACCCCTGTGGATTGGGTCGCTATAACAACCTGTCCGGATTTCACTCCCAAGTCTGAAGCTGCTAAAATGCAAAAATATAAACGTGTGAATTGTGGATGTGCCCTATAATTTTATGTCCTTCCCTCCTTTTTCTGTTTTCTTCGTGAAGTGCGCAAATTTTAAAAACCAAATGCCAAACGAATCATTTTTGTTTCAAGTATACACCCACAGTGTAAAAATATTTCCCCCATTAATCTCCAAATAAATGAATAATGTGTTATTTAATAGATTACCTAAATTGTACCAAATTCACCAATCGTATTGCATTGCATTACTAGGTGAGGATTAGCATTAATTGGATTTATTGAGAAATTTAATAGCTTGCAAAGTAACACAAACAAAATTTTATGTGTACTGTCATGCAAAACATTGACATTGGCGTTTTTAATATAAAAGCAATGTTTAATCAAATGAAGGACATATTCGTACGCTTAAACTGTAACAGACTGGAGGATTATGCACAGAAGGATGCTTCCCGGCCGCAAAATGAGGCTGCACGTGCGCGCATCCCTTAAGATACGGATCCACTGACATCGCGCGAAACAATTTCAATTAAGGATTTAAGGAAAGCCAAGCGCTGGCATTTCCGTTATGCTTTATTCACAAATCAGCCGCCCGATGTGTTTCATTTATTTTACGTCTATAAAAATACCTTTAAATGATTGGATATTTATAATATAAATGCTTAAACCCAGTAAAATGTGTTTACTCAGATTATAGTAAAGACAATTTAATCGTTTTAAATGGACTACAGCGTTTGTTTATAAGTTGTCAGTTCAATTTTCTTGTACCAGTATGAAAGGGGTCGCATGCTGCTGGACATTTCGTAGTTTTAGGATTGAGTGCGGCGGGATCGCTGTCTGTTTCTTGTCGGCCTGGGCGAATATAATTACGAATTTCCGTTTTGATATTCCGCCTTAAGTTTATTTAAAACGTCAGCGTGTTTTATTGCCTCGACGTAACGCTGATTTACCACTGATTGTAAATTATTTAGAAGGTTCAGGTTCTGTTCCCTGTGAATCATACCTCTCTATTAAACCAATACTCATAATACAAATTGAAATTGGGAATGGTTAAACTTCGTTTCTTAAAGTTATCGGCATTTAGATATATAATAAGTCCAATAAATTAGACGACATGTAATGCGGATTGTTTTGATGATGCAGAAGAAAATTTCCCAGTACATCCCAAAAGCTCATCATATTATGCAAAGTCATAATTTTACGAAATTTTGTGCTCTCTGGTATTCGCAAATTTCATTTTGTTTCGTAACGACAAACTAAACATAATGCTATATGCACTCCTGGTTCAATATAAAAATAAAACCCAAAACAACTCTCATAAATCATAAAGTCAATAATGTTTAAAACGGCGAAGGTACGAAATATGCTAAACTACTGACAGTCTATAACAAATACAACATGCAGGATCATGTAAACAACACGGACAAAAATATGAAAGAATTCATAGGTTTTTAAAATTGGCAAGATCGTCCGTCGGGCCCAATTCATTTTGCGCTATTTTGACAGTGGTACATGCATTATTGTCTTCTATTGGGACTGCTGGCAACTGTAGCTTTACGCGGGCACTGGAAACCTGACAGCCCTCATTTTAAGGAAAGAGCAATCGGATGTTTGGCATTTAAACACAACAAACGCACTGACCGAAACTTTAGCCTGCATAACAATTAGCGTCGCGGGCAAGGATTGAACCGCGTTCAATATCCTTTGGGAAATAGCCCTGAGCGGATTTGCAGCGCAGCAAACGCAAGTGATGAAAATGCCACTCCAGCACCCAAGAGCGCGAGCGGTCCCCATTCTGTGGAAATGCAGGTCCGTATTTCAAATCAGTTGGCAAACTTTAAATTTATATATCAGAGGTTTTGTGTTGGATATCTGCAATGAGATTTTAATTCTATTTCACGTCAAAAAAATGACACTATGACCGTCTTATTTAACAGAGCTTCAGATATGGTGCGAAACTCTGAAACTCACGAAAAACCTGCTGGTGGCTAGGCTGAATTAAGGTATAGTGGAAAACACAGGATGTTCTCAGTTTAAATGTTTTTTTTGTAAAGGCCTATGATTTACAGATGATTTGAGTTTCGAAGTTAAGCGAGAAGCCTGATTGAGTTAGTCATCCTGTTTAAGGTTCTTGGGCTGCAAAATCTTCTTCATAAAGTAATTTTACACTTGGCTAATTCCGCTGCCGTGGTAACGAAAGGCCCATACCTTTGGCTACTGCGTCCATTAGTCCTTGGGGATGACAGGTTAGGCACTGGATCAGAGATGCATCCCTTTTTCATTCTGTCATCATACGGATACAGAAGAGATTAATAAGCAGAAACATTTTTTTCAGTGAAATACATACTCTACTAAATTCCATATTTGAAAATATTCTCAAAACCCTAAATATTTTTAACATAGGCCCAGGCAATGGAAACCTTCAGATCTCTACTACCGATAATACGCGTATTCGGTATAATAATCCAAAATACGTTCGTTTTTATATATCTACACATCACTCCGCGCAACACACCAAAAAGCCAAGGCCTAAGTTATAAACCAGAACGACCTTTTTATCGTGAAAATGCCGCTGAAATTTAAAGATTTTAAAAGTGAAACAATCAAAACGCATGACAACAAACGTTTAATAAACGATATTGTACTCCACCAGTCCCATAACTGTCTGTGTCTTGACAGCACCCAGGAAACGTTTTATTAGCGTATAAAACGGCTGATAAAGTGCAACTTTTATATATATATTTTTTTACTAGATTTCGCCATCTAGTGGCGCTACCCAGAAAACACTGTGTAGAATGAAGGCGCGCTACAGTCTCAATTAGTCCCTAATAAGTCGCACAAATGTGGCAATAGGTTGTGGAGAGAGTGTTTTCCAAGGAATATACTTCACTCTCCAGCTTTTAATGCACCCATTAAAATGGATCATATGTCATCTTATAGCGTCTATAGATCATCGACGACTAGTTAACGGCTTGCGCAAAGTTACGTGTCTTTTTCATTTTCCCTGGCTGTTAGTCATTGAGATTTGTAATCTGTTTACTAATCATGTACAAGCACATACCTGTAGATCATTAAACCGACTCATCGCCTTTTCTTCAGAACTCATCTTATGAAACGGGTTATTTATACGTAATTGGAAGACGGGGTGTGGAAACATGGCCGTATGTATATGCCCAATAACATATAATAAATATACATAGATAAAAATGACATAGAATTAAGGGCTCATCGGGCTGCGCTGTGACAGGTTAAGTCCAGTGAGTTGTACCCAACCTTAGCTCCCTGTTGCGTTTTCTTTCATTGTTTTTTCCTGGTTCATCCTATGTTCTCCCACATTTTTCTGGTCACGTGTTAACTCTAAATTTCCCCTACTGTGTCGATGTGTGAGTGATCCCGAAGCGCTCTTAGCGGTACGTGCTATTTGTTTTGCAGGACGGGTTGCTTTCAGAGACCAATGTAACTCGGTATGAGATCATTAAAAATGGGTTGGGAGGATTTTTTAAAATACGCGTATCGGTTTGTAAAACGTCTGGGGCCTGTTTCGCAAAGCCGGATTTCTTGCTTAGCCGGATAACTTATCCGACTTAAGGTGAACAAAGATCCTTTAGCCCAGTTATAGTGGACTCCCTTAAATCGGATGTTATCCGGCTGAGCAAGAAATCCAGCACTGCGATACAGGCCGCTGAAGCGAAAACTACAGTATTGATCTCAGGGATGGATATTTACCTATATACTGTATTTAGTTAAATGTTCCTGTTTCAAAAATATATGTTCTTATATGCGCCAGTGAAATGATCCGTGGAAACGTTAAGCAGCCAAAGACAAAGGGATGAGCATCATTAAACCGCCAACTGTCTGGATTATAGCAGCCCCTCCATGGCGTTTCTCATACCAGTCATAACTATTAAAACAGATTTCCCACTCCCCTTCATTTCTCCCTACAATAGACACCTGTCTTCTTCACACATAGACGGCATTGTCCAGCTCCCGGGAACCAACTTGTCAAGCAGTACAAGATGGACTTCTTCATGGCGGGCCAGGACTACGCAGGTCCTCTCGCCTCCACCCCCATAATAACAGCGGCTGTCCTGGGACGCCCGACGACCCCATGAAAAGCCAACTGTCTGGGTGACCTGGTCAGAAAGACCCCGGTCTGGTTGAATGGCACGGTAAATTCGCCTGCATGAATATGCGGCTTTGTGCACGCAGGGGACGGCAATATTGATGGGTACCAGGGGTCTACGGCGCTCGTCGGGAACACCTGGGAGGTAGAAGGCGGAGTGTCAATGAAAACAAGGAGGTTTTGTAGCAATAGCACCACCCACCTTCCAAATACTGCACTGTAATCACCACTATACACTAAAGATGGGCATCTTTTCATATGAAAGAAGAGTGGAAGTTATGATAGAAGTTTTAGTGTAGCACCTGTTTTTATTTTTTATGAGAAAGCACCTCTTGCCCGGAAATAAACACTGTAATTGCTTTTTTGTCATGTGATTTCACGGATTTGATGCTGCCTTACAAATCCGTTATCAGTGAGTTAGCTTTCACAGATATATTTAACTACAGGCCTAATGTTTCTTTGTTGCCTGCATGGTTGCTTCATTAAGAAAGATGCGTGCGCTAGGATCTAAGAAATTGTTTGGCTATTACGTTAATGTTGAATTGATGTTATAGAAACCACGATTTGAGTAATTTTTGCAATTCGAAACTGGCCCTTCAAAAAGTTAAGGTATCAACGCTGAGCCAAAAATTTCTTGGGGGGAAAAAAAACAAGTAAGCCTTTACAATTGTATTCCATTTAATGTTAAAAAAAAAACGTAAATTTGACTGAACACGCCGCATTTTTGGAACAAGGTGAGCCGTCAGACGTCACAGTGTTTTAGAATTCTGAATTACACTGAAGGAACGATTATGATATGTGATTAAAAAAAGATTTGGAATCTAGTTGGTTAACCAGTTTGCAATCAAGGCTTCAACGTGCATACGCTGCAGACGCTTCAGATCCAATCATTGGATTGCATGTGTGGATGCGTATATTCATGTGCATGCTATTGGCTTATGTTCGTGGAGATATGACCAGTTAATGAAATTTATTTTATTCACTTTTGGTATTTTTGCCAATTGTGGAGTTTGCGAAAGCGGAGTATGAGAGCTTCTGGCATTTTTAATCTCATCCTAACAGTTACAATGTGTTGCTCTATGTGTTCGGTGCTCATCAAGTTGTCACGGAGTGATATTTGAGCCCCGTGACTCCGAGGGATGTAATAAACCCTGGAGAAGGTGACTGACAAGTTCGCGTATCTGCTGGGTGACAGTGGTTTCTTTATTGCAGCCCTCAAGAATGAGTATATGACAAATCTGTCTGTCATCAAGTCTGGTATCAGTCTGGAGTGCTGAAGATCACATGTAATTATCTTTAAAATACATGAAATGATCCACTTTTGTGTGCTTATATTGCTTTTATTTAATATAGCTCGGTTTTCATAGCCTCCAGTGCAATAAGGGTTAATGACAGGTAAACCAAAATGAGTTCAGTGTTTATATGGTTCAAATGCATATGACTTGACACTCATTCTTCCCACATGCTGCTGCTGTTATAAACACTTTTGTTTAATGCTGTATTGGTCTGGGTGGCACAGGAACTAGAACCATTTCACATGAGGCATGAAGGAAGAATTGAGGACCGTATTTGGGAATTGCAGTGGAGATGAGACAGGGGTAATCAGTGGATGGGATTGAAAACAAAAGCCAGTGATTCCAGTCTTCCAGTGACTACAGTAGCTTAGTGGGTACCTCTGTTAACTCACACCACTGGGTTTGGGGGTCCAAATTTGCCCCAGCTCCGAGTTTCCATGTCCTCCTTGTTTAGGTGTACCTGACGACAGCCAGAGGTGGACATTTCAGGTCCAGAAAGTAAAAATCCAAACCAGGATTTTGTTTCAACCAACCAGTTGAGTACT
>JAODJU010000081.1:3782488-3808080 GCA_026776725.1 Gnathonemus echidnorhynchus
TAGTAGAGCAGTTTCCCCATTAGACCTCTAGCAAGGCCCTTAACCCCCAGTTGTGCATTGCTTTACATAAAAGCTTTATAACACAAGAGAAATGATTAGGCACTTTTGTTCTGGCCTTGGTGAATGAGGATAAGTTGTGCGTGTGGGGAAATAATCAGGAATTTTATTTAAAGTATGTGCGCAGTTCAGCTACTTTTCAGTTCAAAACAATTCATCGGAAAAAGGTGTAATTAAGATCTTTCCCCACAGTTTGGCACCTTGTGCCAAGGGAGTTGATTAGCGGAGCTGCAGTCAGGTGTAAGGAGCTGGGCTGGGTTAGGCTTGTTTGGGCAAGGCAGCGCAAAATGGATTTTACACTGTTTTATGCACGTATTCGCTCTCCTTTTATTTTTAACTTGCTTGTATTGTGGTTAAGTTGTTACAAGATCTACTTTTGGCCCTTTCTCACCAATGAAATGAGGGTAATGAGCAGCGGTAGTGAGCAGCCAACACTGTAGTATTACTGCTCTTACTTTTGCGGCTGCTATTGGTCCCTATTGTGCATTGTTCATGTATCTTTTTCACAATTATCTTGCACTTTATTGGTCGCTCATTGGAAGATTTGGCCAGTAGCACCAAAGTTAAAGGTGACATATTAATGACTCGCCTGCATGTTGCTCCAGGCAAAGGTGTTTGTTAAATACGTGTAAATGGAGTCACAGAATTGTACACGGGAGCCAAAAGGGGGAAACCTTTTTATGTATAAAAATAGATCAGGGAAGTCCGCCCCCCCCATGTGGTCACCAAGACCGTCCTCGCTGTTTGTACTTCGCATCCTTTATGTAGATGTCAGGTTGCACACAAGTGTGCTGTGGGTGGGGCGCTCTAACTCTTAGATGTATAATCTCATGATCTCCATCTGTCTGTCCCTTTGAACACCAGCAATGGCAGGACCAAGACCCATCGTGTTGAGTGGACCGTCTGGAGCGGGGAAGAGCACACTGCTGAAAAGGCTTCTCAAGGAGTACGACGGCATCTTTGGCTTCAGCATCTCCCGTAAGGCTGCTCGCCGTTCGCTCTGCGTCAATGCAGGGGTGGCGTGGTGAGTTTCTGACGTGTCCGGCTAATTGGAGCCCCGCCCCCCCTTTTCATTTCAGACACGACGAGGAAACCGCGGCAGGGAGAAGAGGATGGCAAAGGTAAGAGTGCTTAAACGCTGATGAAAATGCAGTGGATGTAAAAGGAGAAGAACAACTTCCAAGCCTGACTGCTGATGCACTTCACTGTAAAGACCTTCTAATGCACTGCACTATCTGTCAAACCTCTCCCATCGCCACTGCGTGAGCAAGCGCTTGGGAAGGCTGGGGATGGGGTCTTGGTGTGTGTGCACATGCACGCAGCCAGTGCGTAATCCTCTTAGCAGGTTTGTGGCATCCTCTTGGAGAGGCTTTTAATTGTCACATGTTTCTCCTTACAGATTACTATTATGTGTCCCGGGAGGCCATGCTGGCTGCTATTGCTAATGGTGAATTCATTGAGAGTGCGGAATTCTCTGGCAATATGTATGGGACAAGGTATGTATGCCAGCTGTCTGTATGGGTAATATTTGTTATCCCAGTCTGTGTTTTACATCTTAAGATGTACAGATGGCAAATAAAATACAAGTTACACAGGGATGCTTTGGTTGCATTTCATGAGGAGGTTGTTGCGAGAGAGATAAAGGGCCGTCACTATGGATTTTATATAAAAAATCGAGTAATCTACCAATTTACCCTGAAGATTTGAATAATGGTTTATAATACGCATTGCAATTGGCTTAGTCACACATACAGAAAATGTAGGCCCTCCAATTCATTTAAGTTGCGTGTTTTTGGACGGCTGAAGGAACCTGGAAGGTCTGCTGGAAAAGCACACACACACGGGGGAACATGGAAACTCCTCAAGCGGGGACAGCGCTACCCACTGTGTCACCCTGACAAGCTTGCATGATGTGCAGATATGGCATTTCATGTCTTTATGATTACATCTCGAGGATTGCGAGTCTGCTGCATTCACACAATCGATAAGCTGCGCTAAAACACTTTTACTCCGTCATAGGAAACCAAACTTCGCAAGCTCTGCAATTTTAATGATTGACATGGATGTTGTGATTCATTACAACATCAGAAATTAACTAAAGCCAGATGACAGCGGAAAAGGTTAAATGACGCACATCTGTGGCTAACCTCGCGCCATTGGGTCTGTCAAACCTGAATGTCTTCTTTTAACATGTATTCCCATTGCAGTCGTGCAGTGCCATAAAAGCTCTGCTTTGCAGTATTGACAGACTGCATTTTCATTCGCTTTTAATGCGACGTGCTCACATGCACCCCATGCTGTTACTTTGTATTTGCATCTTCGTCTGCCATGTGCGGATCTTCCTTCCGCCATACTGGCAAGTAATCGATTTTTAGGAAAATTTTTAAATCTGTGCTTTTCAATAGTTTTTTATTTATTTGTTTATTTTTTTTTATTAAGTAATCGTGGTGTGTGTGGGTTCTCTCCTCTCACGTATAGGTGTTTCAGTATAGTCAGTTGACACAGGCTTTACTGAAAGGCCCCCCTGGTGATATGATTAGTCGGCCAGCAACTGGCCTTAAACATTACAGACATGGTTCCCTAAGTGACTGAGCATCTTCAAACACAATCAGAATTCTACATTAAGCTCAATTTAATGTTTACTTTCCTTTGTGCTACCTGTATCGGTTACTTTTTAAAAACCTGTGCAGTGAAGAAACTGTGTTGCTGTTGAATGTTTCCTTATGGCCAATATATGGCATCATCGTCTCTCCAGCAAAGCAGCGGTGCAAGACGTCCAGGCAAAGAACCTGATTTGCATCCTGGATATTGACATGCAGGGTGTGATGAATATCAAGAAGACAGACCTCAACCCGATTTACATCACAATCCTTCCGCCCTCTCTTGAAGCCTTGGTAAGAAAGTTGCTGCAGTCTGCTTTTCGTAATGGGGAGGGTTGCGTTCTAAGCTCTGGTGGCATGATTTCCCAATAGCCGTACAGAACTTAAATTTTAATCATCCATCCATCGCCAGAACAGGGTTATGGTAGGAAATTTTAGAAAGTATCAAAGTGATGAAGTGTGTTCCTCTGCTGGCACAGGGAAAACGAAGTTTTGTTTCCTTTGTTAGGAGAAGCGTTTGAGAGACAGGAAGACGGAGTCTGAGGAAAGTCTGCACAAGCGTCTGGATGCGGCACGTGTTGACATAGAGCTCAGTAAGTCTGCTCCTCCTGGCTGGTGGTGGGGGACATTGTGCTCCTCGCATTCCCTGTTCAGCCTCGTCTTGCTATCAGGAAGGTTGGGTCAGTTCTAGGAGAGGAACTGGACACTATCAATGCTATGATGCAGAGGAGGACACTGTCTAGACTTTGGTCGATTTTCATGGACAACGTCGCTCACCCGCTTCAGTGTTGTGGTTAGGCAGGAAAGCACATTCAGCTGCAGATTTCTCAATATGAAACGCTCCACCAAACACATTGGGAAATCATTCCTTCCGAAAGCCGTCAGACTGTACAATTGGTGAATCACCCAGGGCATATGCATAGTGCTACCTATTTTTACAAATATTTGTATATTTCTAGTACAATATTTACTGTACTTGGTCATATTCACCCACCTATTATTTTTTATTTTTTTTTAAATGCAAATTGTTTAGGTGGTACTGTATTGCCGATTTATGGTTTTGTGTGGTTTACCGTTTTAGTCTGTAATCATAATTTCCTCCAGAATAAGTTTTCTGAACATGCTGTTGCAGGATAAATGAGTTTTTATAGGTTGCTTTCTTTTGCTATTTTTAGGCAAACAGCATGACATTTTTGATGTATCGATCATTAATGATGACTTGGAAAATGCATACAGACAGCTGAAAGATGCTCTTATTGAGGTGAGTTTGATGCCAGTGCCTTAATTCAGACGTACCCTTATCCTCCTTTTAAGGTATCGTCTTGTGCATCACCTGCAGCCATGAGGCTGTGAGAATTAAACTCGTCTGCGTTTTCTCTTCGGTCAATAGGAAATCACGAAAGTCCAGAATGCCAAGAAGTCCTAAGAGGACACCAGCATGATGCCATTCCAGTTACTCCGTACTCCACCCCCCATTCCATCCATTGCCCGCTTCTGGATACTTACCAGAAGACTCTTATTTTTGTTTTGTACTGAACCTGCTTAATGGAGATGGGCATTTTACCGTTTTTAGGTGAAGAAAGTAAAGTCCAGTTACACTGACACTTTTTTTTTTTTTTTAAATTTTAAAAATGCAGCTAAATGTCGTCTCAAACATCCACTGGCCTCTGTTACAAAGAACAAAGCTCTTCACATCATGAGCGAGAGCTGATTGCTTGCTTGTTTCCAGACTTGGTACTGTTTGGTGTTTGCTGTGGCCCATAAGGGGAAATGCTTTTGTGTTGGTCTGTCAGTGA
The DNA here is from genome assembly GCA_026776725.1 of Gnathonemus echidnorhynchus. NCBI lineage: Eukaryota > Metazoa > Chordata > Actinopteri > Osteoglossiformes > Mormyridae > Gnathonemus > Gnathonemus echidnorhynchus. Next base: position 3,786,942 of record JAODJU010000081.1, read on the forward strand.
GTTTGGCAGAAGCTAATGGTCAATGTGGGTTTGTCTCGATGCTGCAGGAAGTCCATCTGTGCCATTGTCAGTCCTTTCCACAATTTGATTTAAGAAAAGGTTGCTGTTGTAAATTAACGTACTGCATTTTGGATAAATACACATTGCAGAAACATTTTAAAGGGGTCACAGGGTTAGTGCTGGGCGCAATGCAAATTAAAACTATTCTGTGGGTTGTTAGTGCTCTAACACAAAGGCGGAACTAAATTGAATTCTGGCTCTTAATGGAAAGAACCCAATGCCATAGACACTGGCCTCCACGTGAATAGTAGTGTCTGAAACAGGTAAATGTCTTTTAAAAGGTAAATTTTTTTTTTTGTGCATTTAATACATAATCTTGCTTAAATTGAAAATGGCACAACTCAGTGCTAAACAATCAAATCATTTTAGATTCTTAGGTGCAGGGACTGCTTTGTCAGTATCCTTTAGAGGAGTCCGTTCAAATACAATTTTTTTGGAAATCTGACACCAGGAACACTGTACTGCTAAGGTGTTATTTATTTTGTAGTAGTCTAATGGCAGCTTTTTAAATGTATAATGTCCTTAATGAAGTCTTGTATAACTCAAAGATTCCTTCTAGTTTACCTTGCTAATGTGGTGGGGGGGGGATCATTAACACTCCATATCATGTTTATCGTGCATGTCTGTATTTTTGCCCTTGTTTGTGAAAATAAAAGTGGGGGGGAACCCAGAGTTTAGTTTATTATCAGTCCCTACCACATCTTGCCTTATGAAGGTCTCACCGTTCAAACTTTACAATCAATTTAAAACAAGCAAAATCTAAGAACTTTTCCCTTTTTTTTTGAAGTTTGCAGAATTGTCCGCCACGAGGGCCGAGTGCTTCTGTGGCATCACATCGATGAATAATGTTCTGTGGTCAGCCTCTCTGCCATTACTCAGGCAAGCAAACTGCACACGCCACTCACCTCAAATATCACTTCAGAGCTGGACTCTTACTCCATAAGGAAGCACACTGTACCTATAACAGTCCAAGGCTGGAGGACTATCGCTCCATTTGTAGCGTTAATCGCCGGCCCAGGCCACGGGCTCTGAGTGGCACCTGCAGTGTGGTTTTGGACCTTTCTTGCTCGGCGTCCCGGACCCGGACATAGAACCGCAGTTTGTCTGTGGGAAAGCAAACCACGGTATCCCAGTGCTTGAAGGGCTGGCACGCTCCTTGTATCCACGGCAACCTAAAACACTCAGCAGCTGATGGCCTTACCCTGTAATAATGGCGACAAAATGCGAATGAAAATTTGACAGCCTAGCCATCACAAACACATTAGTATTAATGCTGCGTAATGCTAAGCTTAAGCCTAATGAACATGCTAATGCTAAGGCTAGACCAAATGCTATGATTAAGCCTAATGAACATGCTAATGCTCAGGCTAGACCAAATGCTATGATTAAGCCTAATGAACATGCTAATGCTAAGGTTAGACCAAATGCTATGATTAAGCCTAATGAACATGCTAATGCTCAGGCTAGACCAAATGCTATGATTAAGTCTAATGAACATGCTAATGCTAAGGTTAGACCAAATGCTATGATTAAGCCTAATGAACATGCTAATGCTAAGACTAACCCTAATACCATAATGGTCAGAATATGTTTCTTTTTCCAAAAAATAATAGCTACAAAAACTGGGGTCATGTCATATTCGAGGACTACAATTTAAATGTCATTATACACATGCAACAACAGATGTTGGAAATGATCTCCCTACTGGCCGTAGACTTTATAACAGAATTAACGTTAGTTTAGCGATACAATGCCGCACGAGCGGTGATCACCGTTTCAGTGCTTGTTTGTCCTGATCCCACCCACTGTCCACGATTGCCTGACACAATTTGATGCATGAAGTTGGTCAACAAGACTACCTATGCAGTCTGCACCGCACATATCTTTAAATAGCAAATTAATATGTGTATTTGTTAGCATTCATGTTAATGCTAAGCTAATGCTAATCCCGCCCAATGCTAATGCTAACAGCACTACCTACGCGGCCTGCTACTTGTAATGGCTTGATCGCAGATCACAGATTTTAGTGGAGGGAGTCATTTATATTCCTTTATCATCTGCCACACGGCCTGCCTGGGCTCACCGGGGCTTGCTGCTTAGAGTCCTTTTCAGAAAGCCAAGGGCGCCCTCAGACAGACTGGGGTAACATTTCCCAAAGTTGACCTTTCCTCGTTTGCTGGTTACTGGTGCCTCCATGTTAGCAGGTGGGTGAAAAGGATCATCAGCACTCAACCTGTGTGTGCAAATGGGTGTAACATGTGAGCAGAGAGAGTAATAGAGCTATAAAGGGCTATAAAAGCACAAAGGAATCTGGAGCAAGAACGACATTTCTGCTAACATAGAAACTGAAAATACCATCTGTCATGTACTGATACAGAAGACGTTTATTCAGCTTTGTCAGTACAGCAATGATAGGTATTGTCATAAAAGAATCAGCCAGAACATGAAAATACGCAAGACTATAATAGTGATACTTCTGAAGCAAACTTGACATCAAGCCCACAGTGTGACCTCCTGCGTAGGTATACTCACATGATGAAGGCTAACACTCCAATTGCCCAAATATCGGTCTCTGGTCCAACCCCTTGGCCATCTAGGATTTCGGGAGCTGGTGCAGAACAGTCCAAACTGCTAAGTATAGCTGCTAAACAGACAGCCTGTGGCTTTTTACATTAATACTTACATTTGTCTGAAAAATTCTAATGAGAAAGACAGATTCCAAAAGCACCTCATGTTCCATAATGCAAGTGCGACCCTGGAATTCTTGAAAACGTATTACACATTGATTTAAACTAAATTAAGAAAATCAGCATAAACACACAATAGTTTTTCATTTTATAAAACACTAAGAATGCGGAAAGGGCCACAGGCAGCAAACGTAGCAAACTCCTTGGATAGTTATTAAATGAAGCCATTGCTGGTTTTCTTCGCATAGATGCCAATAAAATCGTATGAAAAAAAGTTAGAGCCAATGGTCTAGTTTGTGCTCTTCAGTCTGCAGAGGCGAAGAAAAGCTTGTAACACAGCAGGAGAGTTAAAATCGCACCTGGACTCCCGATCAGGTCCCCCAGGTGTCCCCCGGGGAGGGTCTGCCCCGGAACGAAGACCTGCGCCGAGCCAAAGTCCACCACCTTCAGCTGGCCGTCCTCCCCCACCAGCACGTTGTCGGACCTGAGGTCCAGATGCGCCACGTAGTTGCGGTGCAGGTAAGAGACGGCGCTGATGATCTGCTGCAGAAGCCTCTGGACGTGCATCTCGCCGTACAGGTCCCTGTGGGCGGGACAGCTGCCTCACACATCCACCACACAGAATCTCCGTTCAGTCACCATTTACTACACAACTACCTCTGTGCCACTGATCAAATCTTATATTGAGAGTTTGTCCTCCACAGGCCTGATATTATCATTCTAAATATGACTGTTTTTTTTTTCTCTTTCTCATAATTACATCTAAAAAACTGGGGCCGTCTTACATTCAAGGACTGGAATTTGAATGTCATTCAAACATACAACAGTAGATGGCGCAAATGAGAGGTGGGCAATCATCGACAAAGGGCCGGTGTGTGTGCAGGTTTTTGGGGTCTGCTGTTCAAACCCAGGTGTGAGGACTCTTCAGCCAATCAGTCCTCTGATTAGTGATCTAAGTAGGGAGTTGGGAGGAAGGGGACCTTTCTGCCAGGTGGTGCAGCAGCTCGCGCCCGGGACACAGTTCCTGGACCAGCATGAGGTGATGGGGCCAGATAACAGTGCAGTGCAGCCGGGCCAGGTGGGCGTGGCACAGCCTCCTCAGCAGCTGGTACTCGCGCAGTGCCCACTGGCGCCACTCTGCTCTGTAGGGCGTGACCTTTGCCGCATACAGCACCCCGCTTGGCTCCTCTCGACATAGTATAACCACACTGAAGCGCCCCCTGCAGGAAAAAAGACACAATTTTTGGGCAAACTGGTTGATCAGTGCTTTGATTGAATCTACGGTATAATTGCTATTTAACGTCTGACAGCTTATACTTAAATTAGCTTCTGCATATGGAACAATAAATTGAGAAAAATAAAAATGGGAGGAAAAATATTAAATACAGTGGCAAGCTGGGGCTCGATATTGAGACTGACACTTTTCTAAAAGAACAAATGAATCCACTCATTCACATAGTATACAGTGTAAACGCACTAGTTGTTTTTGGGTGTCATCATCGTCATGACGATGGGCAATATGAACAGCAAGCAACAACAGAAAAATCAAACCCAGAACAAACACACTATATCTATTAATAAAGACAGGAAAGATAGAAAGCAAATACGCTGAAATAGCAAACGGAAAACTAGCCAGCATTATGCCCTCCGCAAAGCATGCTGGGATTCATGTCGCTCAAGTACAGCAAGTTCCGTATGCTACAATATAACAAAATCTTTCATATGTCGCAAATGCTGTCTTCATTAAATGAAGAAGGCTGTTAATGCAGTTCTTCGTAGGTAAGTTCATATAGTTCCCCTCCAGCAGCACAGAGGCAGGTGTGATGATTCAGTACCTGTTGATTTCAGAGAGGAACGTGTACTTGGTCTCTGGCAAAGAGGAAGGGAGGGTGACCTGGCCGGTAGCATCACAATCAGACGGCCAGGGGGTGTCCATGAAAATAAGGGGTGCATGGGAATCTGGGAGTAAAGAAAAGTGTGCCCAAATTTATACATTACTTTCATATGCCGATATCATGAAATTGTACTTAGCCAAATGTTAAACACTGAGCCCCCAAGGTTAATCATGGAGAGATTTTAGTTGCTTTACATAAACAGAAAAGGCTGCAAGGATTGCATAGTATTCAAATCTCAGATAAAGAATAGTATTATTTGTGGGTTTTTTTCCCTCAATTGAACAGGAGAGGGTGCTGTTCCTTGCCTTGGTGCTCAGACCCGATGACGATGGGAACTGAAGACTCGCTGAAGGGGCTTGCTCCAGCTCTGTTGAGACAGGCGACCCTGAAGCTGTACGCCACCCCCCTGGAGAGATTACTGGCTAGGTAACAGCTGTCAGCAACGCCCACAGCCAGCTGCATCCACGCTCCACCTGCTCACCCAGATAGACAACGTCCACAAATTCTACGGCACTCTGCTGATCGTACAAAACCTGACCGGCAAAGCTCTTGCATACAGACACCGAATGAGATCCTGTTAAAGGGAGAGCTGTTTTAGAGGTAGCCTTACCATCCCTGCTGTGCTGAAGAGAGTAGGTAAGCTCGGCAATCGATTCCACTGGTCTCCAGACCAGCAGGAGTCCATCTGCATGAAGCTGGTAGACGTCAAGATTGGATGGACATGCAGGCAGCTCTGGACACAGACAGAGCCACAAAGGGTTTAATATTATTCTCAACACACACAAACAGGTTGTCTATGAATATCCCTTATCAGCTACTGATTTTAGTATCATTGTTTCAGAAGATCAAATTTTGGCTGCAAATCCTGTTTGAACACAAAAACTGACTATGCAATATCCACGTCCGACTGGAAACGAACACATCTGATTTCGACCAGCCATAACTTGCTCTACCAGAATTATCTCCAGCGGGGGCTTACCGGACACGATGAGGGTGCAAGAGGTGGAGGCCTGGCCCAGAGCATTGCTGGCCACACAGCGATAGCTGCCCAGGTCGTCTTCTTTGGCTGAAAAGATGGTCAGAGACAGGAGCTCCCTGTCTACAATAGCTAGCCTGATCTGGTTGTTACTCTTCAGTCTCCTTGCCTCTGGGTTAGAAAGGGAAACAGAGAATATATTTAAGGGGTGAAGTGAAATCAACAACAAGAGAGAAAGAGATAAAAGAACTAGCTGTTCTGTAGATCCATCCATTTTCCATCTCTCTGGAAGGATCCAGTTAAGTGTAAATGGTACAGTGATCCATGTTATTCACTTGCTGCCAGGTATTCAGAAATACTTTGATCTCACCCAGCACTGAAGCGCCTGATCAGTCAGTATCTCAATTAAAATGCATCAATGCAAAATGAGGCCCGCATTTTATGAAAGGCTAAAGACACTGCTTGATTGTGACACGCTTGGACTGGAAACAAATACGCCTCTCTTAGTTTATCATGCGAGTTAAGTTCTAATTTAACCGACTGCCAGTGCCTCACAGAAGCCTTACCCTTATACCACTGTATGTCGGGGGCAGGGTGGCCTGTGATCCTGCACCTGAGCAGGACCTTCTGGCCTAAGGACACTGCCTGGTCTGTCAGCTCCTGGATGAACACCGGTTCTGAAAGAGAGGCTCTATTTTTGCACTGGCTTGACTCCCCTCAGGCTAAATCTTTGCAGGTATTTCTAAACACGGATGATGAACAATTGTGATTCTGTAATGCTCAAGCCATTAGGCTCAACCTTACCATTATTACACAAACTGGCAGATATTTTTGAGAAACTTACACTATTTTTGATAACACTTTACTTGACGGGGCACAAATAATACAGTATTATGCTATTACTGTACTTATTTTACTTAACCATAAACTAAGTCTTAGTTACATAATGATCTCATGTTAATTCATCATTAATTAATTCGGTACAGATGTTTTATCAAGCAGTGACTATATTTACTATATTTTTTAATTCAGTGAACCTTTGTAAACTACTGAAGGAAGTCTTGAATAACACTGATCTCATGTTTATTCATCATTAATGAATCATGACATCTTATCTAAGGTAGTGACTATATTCGTTCATGATTTTGTACTTCAGTAGCAACTGAATTATTACTAAATATTTGTGCTCCGTCGAGTAACGTTTTACCCTGTTTTTGAGGTCCTTGATGTGACATGTATGCTACTTAAAAAAAAATCTCTATAGATGATAACTTGCACCTTTGTTCCTCTTGAACCCAAGCAGTTTGAAAGAGAAGAGTCCAGACGACCTCTTTGTTGAACCATGGGTATCAGTGTCCGCCTCAGGAGAAGTTAGGAATAATGCTGCTTTGCCGATTGGGAAATGGATACAGGAATGCATGCATAAGAAGAAGAATGTTAAATGTTTAGTAATTTCATTATTGAATCATAATAATATAATACAATGCATTTTAATCATATGAAGGAAGACTGACATTGATGTGGAGTTTTATAATAAATTACCTTCTCTTTTGCCGTCTTTATTGGATGGTTTACCCAAAACAGCTTTGGTCATGTTGCAGAAGGACACTTTCACTTTCTTTGCAATGGAGAGGTCTTGGGTCCTGTTCTGCTCCTGCAGCTTGGACTCTGGGGTATCTCCATCGGAGGCTTGTCTCTTCACCACCTTCTCTAAAGGCGTGGATGACAGGTCTGTCCACGACTGCCTGCGGAAAAACCGTAGTAGCGCCAGCTTCCCAGATTTACCATGAAGTCCGTCTGCTTCCAGTGGTAAAGTGGAAGCTTGTGGCCACAATTGGTTTTCGGCATCTGCGTGACACTCAGTAGGGACCCCAACTGGAGAACACACTGGAAAATCACTATCACTGCTATCTAATCTCAATATGCTGGCAGAATTCCCTGCTAGTCCAGGCGTTGCATGTCGATGATTCCTCTCCAGATGGTATGAAACAAACTCATTCTTCTCAGGTTGTGTGTTCTTAGGGCTTGTGGGTAGGGAATACTGTCCCAGGCAGGTATGTGGCCCAGGTTCTTCAGAATTTAATAAGTTAGGTTCAAAAATGGATTTCTGTGAGCCACCAAGGGCATCACCTAAGTTCTCTTCAAGATGGTTGGAGAAGACTTCTTCAGCTGAATCAACCGTGCCATAGTCTGAACATGTCACCGTCTTAGTCACCAAGTATAATGACTGGGATCTTACAAAAGGGTCATGAGGTTCTTTTCCTTGAGAGTCTTTAGAGACGGCTTCTTGATAGACATCTGCATTCTCATTGTAATCTTCAGTCGCTTCCAATGGCTCTTCCAGCTCAGTTGGAGCATAATTTCGGTCAGATACGTAGCCATAAGGTTCCTCATACGAGCAAGCGCTGTAAACCCTAACTGCAGCAAACTCTACTGGCTTTGAGATCCTGCTGTCTGACACAGCTTTGTGAATCCTAGGGAAGTCGGTTCTGGTCTCTGACTCAACAGGCTCCCGAGCCAGGAACCACGTTACACCTTCCCTGGGCCTTTCAAAGGACTCAGGACCATGCTGGGACGTCAATAATTTTCCATCCTGAACCACCGGAACTGGAGATGTGGATTCTACAAGCGAGGGCTTCGCAGGAGATGGTTCCCATTTCTTTAACCGCCTGTTGCTTTCTTGAGGCTCTTCCTCTAGTCTTTCAGAAGAAAGGTCTCCTTCTCCCATTGCCGTAAAAAAACCTGCAGAAGCCGTTTTGGGAAGGCTTTCAGCACAGTGAACCACACCAGTATCACACCGTGATGCATCTATTTCGTTAACGTTATCTGTTGATTGAGGAGTATCTAATTTAATGGCTTCATGAACAAAAGGACATGTAGTGAGGCTTTGCTCGACTTCGCTTGCAGCTGTAGCTTGACAGGCTGTCGTAGAACCATCAGCAGGTACTTCTGCTGGCTTCTCAGAGACTCTATCTGAAACCTTTCCTTCACAGTTGATTTCACACCTCTCTGCTATTCCCACTGTAAGCTCCCCAAACTCAGGCACAGAACAGGTTCTTCGGAGATCCCCCTCCGACGACTTCGTCCTCTTCGTCCACCTGTTAGAGTGAGAAACCGTTTCTCCTTTTTCAAAGGAAGAGGATTTGCTCGACATAAAAGAGGGCGTCAGCGAGCTCAGACTCTGAGTGCGGCACACCTCGACCTCGGGGTCGTCCTCCTCGGGTAACGGCTCGTCCAGCCGACCGGACAGACTGCTGCACAGCCGCATCCTGGTCCTCGCATGCCTCTTGGTTAAAGTCTTCTGCCGCAGCAGTAAGCGACGGGCAGATAAGGGGGAGAGCTCCTCCGATCCCTCTGTGCTGGTGAGGAACGTGCTCTTGATGATACTTTCTCTGGGAATTCGTACACCAGGAGAGCCCCCGTCTTGGCACTCTTTCACCAGCTGAGTGTCACCTGCGTCATACGTTTGGTCTGCAGTAGATGCCAGTTTGGATGCATCAACAGCTGACAAGAGGTTACTTACGATGCTCTGCTGTTCCATTGTAGCCCCTTTACCTACAGAGTCCACTTCGGAATGACTTTCAGGTCTTTTCTTGGCTGTTCTCTGCTTGGAGATCTCTGGAGTCAAGCACCCAGCCTCCTCCCCCGGTCCCTCCTTTGTCCTGCACTGTCGGCGTCCCACAGAGGAGGACTCCCATTGGTCCAGCTCTTCGTATTCCGAGGAGGAGCTGCCACTAGCAGACGGGCTGCCGTGGTGACGGGAGACGGGCGCGGAAGCGTCCTGCTGAGGGGCCGCTAAGAGGTCTGTGATTGGCCGCAGCACAAGGATGGAACCGTAGCACGTGAGAGAGCGCTAGGGGGCAACAGAACACAACCTTAAAGCACTAAATCACTTAGTCACAAATTATACACAACACACTGTTGGTATCTTCAGGAAAAAAGGCAATATTTAAAACTACCTGATTTGTAATTTTTATTTTAGCGGACATTTTAACGCAAAGTACTCTTGGGATTTGAACCGGCGACCTTCTGACCACACACTGCCACATTATATGCCAATGCTTACTATGAATTGAGTGTTTATATACAAACTCACACGCCACCCCAAGTCACATCCAACAAACTGGTAAAATGAAAATGGACCCAGACCCAAACTTGTCAGAGACTGTCACAGTTTCTTGTTATGACTACACAGAAAAAGTATCCTTCAATTAAAATGAAGAGGGTGGTCCTAAATGCTAGGTGTAAATTACACACACACATACTCAAAGGTGTATACTACCTGCCATTTACTCCGTGAAACAAAGAATTTCAAATTCTTTGTATTGATTTTTTCAGATTCATCATCTTCCAGTTGAGCCTGAAAAGATAAATAAGCATTTCAGAAACTGAGATCTTCTATACTTGTGTGTATTTTATGCTTTGTAAGGCACTCCAGTGAATGCTTGTCATCTTGAAATTTGCTCTATGAATAAATTTTACTTACTTTTTCTCAGAATTTTGAATGAAATATACTTTAATTAATATACATTTTTGGCATTACATTTTTTATTTTTATTCATAAGGTTTTCCACACAAAAATGTCATAATTGCAAAATTAAAAGAATAGTATTTTAAATATAAACTACACAGTGAACAATTAAATTGAAAATCTGAATTAACTGTTCCAAATTCCCCAAGTTCCAAATTCCCAAAAAAACAAGGTGAGATTGCCCTTGAGAAATATCCAGATTTTCTGATTATTATAGAGGAAACAGGAAGTCACCTTTACCTGGAACCACTTGTCCCGCAGGCACTCAGCGGCACTGGGCCGCACCCTGAGGAGACAGTCGTGAAAGTCACATGACTTCCCAGTACCGTGGGAGCGACATCTGCGCATGGATGTGATGCCCGTCCACACAGCTGGGACAGGGTGACAAGGACAGAAGGACACTCACGTGGGATCAGCCTGCAGCAGCCTCTGGAGGAAACGACAGGCATTCTCGCTCCTGCAGGTCACATGGGGGGTGTCCCAATGCGGTCTAGCCTCTCGCACCCTCAGCAGGGTTGCCCGGTCACTCTCCCCCAAAAACGGGCAATGGGCCGTAAGACTGCAGGGCATGCCATAGCTTATTAGCATAAGTAACATTTTAGCATAACTGTATCGATTACATTATTAGAATTTATTTACAAATGACAGATGACAAATACAGAAATATGCGGGCAAATACAGGCAGATGCTTTAACGGTACAAAAGAAATTTCCAGGGATATGACTCACCATAGGTAAGAAACAGCACCGAAAGACCTAACAGCGATGGCAAGATGATCGGGGAAAAAACTGATAAATATCAAAGCTGTTTAATATAGCGATGAATCACTTTCTTCTTTTTTGTTGGACTATGTTTTTCTCTATTATTAATGTGCAAAAATGGTTCACAGACAACATAGTGAAGCTATTCTCCTTGTTACTCCTAATGTTGCTCATTTTTATGCCTACATCAGAATCACTGTCACACATAAACATTGTAATAGCGCCGAATAAAACCTCTTCTGACCAGATATCGGTCGCCTTGGAAACAGGCTGCTGGCAGACGATTTCAGGCGCCAGGAATTCCGGGGTCCCAAATTCACTGTACTGGGGTCTGTACAGGTCTATCTCCTGGGCGAATCCAAAATCGCAAATCTTGACTTCCTCTCTCTTGGACAAAGCCATAACAATACTGTCAGGCTAAAGTAAGAAAAGGGAGAAGAAAATGCTGCAGGTCAAGATTTAAAACCACAGAGTTCCTCATTTGTTTTTTGGAGTAACACTTTACTTGACTGGGCACAAATAATATATTATAATGCAATTACTTGAGTATTAATTAACCACAAAGTAAGTCTTAGTTACATACTGCTATGTTAATTTATCATTCATGAATCATGATGTATTTTTCATATCAAGCAGTTTTGATTTGTACAGTAACATTTGTTACTGTATCTTAATTCTGTAAACCTTTGTGAACTACTGATAGAACAAGTAATGAATAACACAAGGTAAATACTTCTCATATTTGTTCATCATTAATGAATCATGATGCATCTTCTATTTCAAGTAGCAACTATATTTGTTCATGATTTATTCATGATTTGTACTTCAGTAGTCACTGGGTTATCACTAAGTATTTGTGTCCCGTCAAGTAAATAGTTACCTTTTTTGGTATAGTGCCCTGCATGAAGATTAACATTGCAGGCTGTGATGGGACATCATGGAAGGAAAGAGGAAGGGGGGGGAAGCAGATATTACATACTTTAATATTCAGATGGAGAATGTTCATGCTGTGGATGTGATCGATCCCCTCCAGGACCTGGAAGATGTACATCTTCACCTGGAAATGAAAGGCAGGCCACTTCTGTTACTCACACTTGAAGCAGAGGAGCAGATACTCAGCTCACTATGTCTTACATTCCACCGGCCTATCATAAAGCAGCATTGCTTAAATTACAGCCATGAAGACCTACCTCCCTCTCTGTAACAGATCTCTTTGACAATAGGTGCTCGAGCAGGCCTCTCTTGGAGCAGCTAGCGGGCCAGTAAAGGAGAATCTGGCACTGGAGGGAAAATGCATGTGACTGTCGACTCTTGCTAATACGTACTTAGTAAATGAAGTGGGGTTAGAAAACCACATCCTGGCTTTTGCAAATTCGTTAAACAACCACCCATCCATTTTCTGTAACTGCTTGTCCTATTCAGGGTCACGGGGGGTCTGGAACCTATGGGTGCAAGGCAGGGAACAACCCAGGAGGGGGCGCCAACCCATCGCAGGGCACACTCACACATGCAGGCACTTTGGTGAGTCCAATTAACCTCAGCAGGTTTTTGGACTGTGGGGGGGAAACTGGAGCACCCAGAGGAAACCCCACGACGACATGGGGAGAACATGCAAACTCCACACACATGGGGCTCTGGCTTAGACTCAAACCCAGGTCCCAGAGGTGTGAGGCAACAGTGCTAACCACTGCACCACCATGCCGCCCTACTAAACAACGAAGCGAGTAAAATTTCCATCTGGGAGTTTTTTTGGATGGTACACTTTATGACCTAATAGAGACAACTGAGGATGAGGAACAGATTACTGATGAAGATTACACTGCAGGTATAATAGATGAGACATTCTGCACAATCTAACTCCACCAGGTAACCAGCTAAGTATATTTAATATGGTTTTGTAAAGTCCATTTTTAAGAGGGAATCAAAAAAAGTAATAATTCAAAATATAATTTGAGAGAGAAATTAAAAAGACACTCTTACTCCTTAACTGAGGCTATCAAGAAACACACTTAGAAAAATTACGTTTTATTTACTCATCAAGTGCTTTTATCCAAAGTAACGAACATTTCTGCAAAAGCAGGGTCAGGGAGCCCCTGTGGTATTTGAGGATTGAGGGTCTCGCCCAGGGGCCCGAGGATGAAATCCCTTTGGGATTCAAGCCAGTGACCATCCCATCAGCTGAACCACACAGCGCCCCCTAGGTGTCTGAGCTACCGACTACACACAGGCGGTGTCAGGCAGATGGCTGGGTGGAGGATACAGCTCCGTGAGCAGGACGAGCGTGCGGTGGGTGCAGAAGGAGTCCCGCAGGCAGGCCACCCGGGGGTGCGAGAGGCGGGAAAGCAGGGTCCTCTCCCTGAACGCCCGGGCCCGCCCCTCACCCCTCAGGGGCAGAAACTTGGCCGCGAAGCTCTCTCCGCTCTGCCTGTGCGTCGCCCGCTTCACCACCCCGAACGCACCCCTGCAGGGAGGAGGGAGGAGCGCTCATATTCAGTAACCGTAAGAAAAACACTCACTCTCACGAACAGGTAAGTATATCTGGAATACCACTTTCCATCAAGCATAGCCTTCTGACATCTGCTTTGGTTACCCTGAGTGGGAGTCAGCACGGGCGGCAGATACCTGCCTATCTCTTCATGGAGCTCGTACTGGAAGAGCAGCTTTTGCTTCTCGCCCTCCTGGACCTTCTCCAGCTCCGTCGTCCCAGAACCTGGGTGACGCAGTTATTAGTGTCCCATCCCCACCTGGTAGGTGCCTAGGGTGCCATCTTCTGAGGCGGAGCCGACTCAGCAATCACCAGGAGTATGTACCGCGAGGAGTGTGTACCGCGAGGAGTATGTACCGCGAGGAGTGTGTACCGCGAGGAGTATGTACCACGAGGAATATGTACCGCGAGGAGTGTGTACTGCGAGGAGTATGTACCGCGAGGAGTGTGTACCGCAAGGAGTGTGTACAGCAAGGAGTATGTACAGCGAGAAGTAAGTACAGCGAGAAGTATGTACAGCGAGAAGTATGTACCGCGAGGAGTGTGTACCGTGAGGAGTATGTACCGCGAGGAGTGTGTACCGCGAGGAGTATGTACCGCGAGGAGTATGTACAGCGAGAAGTGTGTACCGCGAGGAGTGTGTACCGCGAGGAGTATGTACCGCGATGAGTATGTACCGAGATGAGTATGTTCAGCGAGAAGTATGTACAGCGAGAAGTATGTACAGCGAGGAGTATGTACAGCGAGGAGTACGTACCACGAGGAGTATGTACCGCGAGGAGTACGTACTGCGAGGAGTATGTACCACCAGAAGTATGTACAGCAACCGAGACAAAGTGAACTTCGGTGGTGAGGCTACACATTGGCTTTCACTGGTATTGGCTACAGTTACCTTTAAATTCACAAAGATGACTCCATGTAATGACTAGATGTGCATCTATGAATACTGCTCAGGAGGGGAAAGTTCAGGTCCAGATAGTACAAATCCAGATCAAGAATTTGTTTCAACCAGTTGAGTACTCTGAGACTGTGGCTCTTCATGCTCAACTGGTTGGTTGAAATAAAATCTTAGTCTGGATTTGTACCTTCTGGAATGGAACTTTCCACCTCTGATACTCCTTAATGAGAACCTAGTCCCCCACTATCGAAGGCACTGGTGTCACCAGTTCTCTACTTTTGCAATCCTCAACACTCATCCGCTCCCACTAAAAAGCATCATTGTGGTATCCATGACGATTTAGATATCAGAACAGTGTAATGATGGGTAAATGATGGCATCACTTCCTCTCCCCGTCTCACCTCTTCCTGAAATGGGCTGGGCTGTGCAGGATACCTCTTTCTCAACGGTCCTGGGCAAGCAACTGTACGCGTAGTTGTTTATGTCACCGCTCTGGATCAGAGGACAGCAGGGGACTCCGTCTGCTGCTCCTGCGTGATCTTTGGCTGAGGAAAGTTCTCCACCCTGGAGAGAAACACACAATGTGCCACAGGAATACTTGGTAAGCTTCACTGATGTGCGTGATGTAGCTCAATAGTTAACAGGATACACCAAGGTATAATCTTAACTCATACCACACATTATAATGAAAGTACAATTCAAAAAGTATTTCAGGTAAAGATTACTTTGTACAGTGAGGTGGGACGGCCAGTGATATGACTGTTAACAGAGGTCTGGTCACTACTCTGGGCTTGCAGGTCCACGATGGTCTCCTGGCTGGTGCAAAGGCCTAGAAAGTCACAGAGAAACTGCATGAGCCAGGAACCTTTGGAATCGCAGCTTGTCACTAATCACATCATCTGAACGCCAATGGGGTTCAGAAAAGACAACAGATTTTGCAAAGTTACACACGCAATAAACATACATACCAGCAGGTGGCGCTGACTCCTCTCTTGTCACAATAGAAACTAGTTTTTCTTTGGTTTCAACACAAACTTCGCTTTTGACCTCCAAGGTCATGGGTCTGGTGCTGTTAACGTCTGTTTTCTCTGGGGCAGAGTTGTCCCTGGACAGGCAATAAGACACGGTACCAGTGCTATAATACTGGCATTTACAGTTGACATTTCATTGCAGAATTTCATTGCCTTCTTAAGTTGATGCAATGAAATTTTATCTCCCATTACAGAAATGCATGGTTTCATCAAGGAAAGCTCGTGAGTAAAAGTTCACTGTACGATGGAAGGTCTAAGCTGGGGGAGTCGAACCAGGGCTGCGGCTCTGAACAGACGGACTGGAAAACTCTCTTGCAGAAGGCTGTGGGGCTGAAGTCAATCTGGTACCACTTCTTCACCGGGATGCTCCCAGGACTCACATCTGCAGGTGATTAAACATGGATGTGGGTCACATGACTGGCAGCCCAGCATCTAACTCACCTCACTGGGGAACACAGAACACATTTATTGCTAATCCTGATGTTCTGACACTAGCTGCCAAACATACTAAGTGTATATTTTACTGAGATATCTAACGAACCGTTTGTAGA
Source organism: Gnathonemus echidnorhynchus (assembly GCA_026776725.1). Taxonomy (NCBI): domain Eukaryota; kingdom Metazoa; phylum Chordata; class Actinopteri; order Osteoglossiformes; family Mormyridae; genus Gnathonemus; species Gnathonemus echidnorhynchus. The sequence continues at coordinate 3,802,817 of JAODJU010000081.1, forward strand.
GTACCAACCATGCAAAGGAGTGCTGCCGGTGGAGACTTGGTCCATCGAGATCTCCTGAGTTCCAAGGCTGCTCATAGTCTCATCCTCACTGGTGTCTTCTGGGGAGACTTGTGGGAAGTTCTCCACCTCTGCCAGGCTGATTACAGACATACCTACAGACATGGAGAATCAGGGCACAAAGAAAAACAACACTAAACGCCCACAAGGGAAAACGCCATGTTTAATCCTTATTCCATTTTCCACTTAAGCACCATGTGACTGGATCAGCACTTCGGTTACAACAGCTGTCAAATGTTGATTCCAAAGCAAGGCTGCTTTATCCCGGAGTTCTTAAATTCCAAAACAGAAAAATATCACGGCGTGTTCCAGGTCTATCCAACACGATTCATATAAACATTGTCTTGTCATCACCAGTTAGACTTCAGCCTTTAGACCTTCTAAAGTGTATCTGGCTTCCCCTGTGTTTCTCCAGACCAGGAGCTTAAGGTTCCCGGCATGTAAGACTGAACCTTGGCCTCCTCTGATCAACAGTTCCAAAAAGCACATGGGCTTACATATTATTTTACAGAAAAACACACTTTTACTTATTGTCTTTTTGTGAAGACTTTTCTTCTGCTTCTAGGTAGGGATTAACACAAGGGTGACATCAGATCATATTGCACATATACTGAACCTTAAACCAGATAAAGTCCATTATTCAACAATCTAACGTGCCGCAAAGAACAATCTGCCACGGTTCCTTATATCAAGAAGGGTATACTGAAGAATCCGATGCATTACCGAATGTTAATATTTGTCAGAAGCACAGATTGAATACACTGAAAGACCAACTGAACATAGAATATTCTGTTGAGTCAAATTACTTATGAATTAGAAGTTTTATTTGGTGTCCATAATGAAAGAAATCCAAACTCGGTTGATTTCTTGGATTCAAGATATTTTATTTCACCAAAGTTAAAAGGTTTATTTGGTAACACACCTGGAATACCTCAAACACAACTAATTTCCAACATTTTGGCTTCTAATCTAAACATTCACTATAATTCCATATACAGTTGTGATTTTTTTTGTATCCAGTCTTCAACACACAATTTACTATCATCTTCTGTCCATTTTTTTACAGTACGCTTCAAGCAACAATATTCAACAAAACATTACAGGCACAAAAAAAATCTCACACACATTTCAACCAAGGCAGCCAGTTGTAATCCACTGTGTATCATGTGCAAACTCACACTGATAAGAACCCATTTTACTGCAATAATCTGAGAAACGGACTGAGTGACCCCATGCTGTACAGTCAGCCATGTTCTAGAACTCATGCCCTGTACTTCACTGAAGCATTTCTCGATTTCTGATTTTTACAGGACAAATCCTTGCAAGAGTCTCTTGTTTCTCATCCTGTTCTTACACCAACAGCAACTTGTTAAATATTCATAGTACAAATTTTAGAGAAAAGAAAAATAATCCACCTTACACAAAAATTTCAGCCGTGGACACGGTCTCAATTGACCCTGACTCAAGTCAAAATACATTCTATTACTCAGTGCAGTATTACAAACTGAAATTAAATAAATGCGTTCTTCAAAGGACCTGGAGCAAACACATACCTTAAGTCTTTTACAACTATCAGCTGCAGTCATTCAACCCTATTGGTGATGAATGTATATAATGAAGGGAAGATGACAGCCATGATGTTTATGAGGACATTTTACACATTTTTAATATACAGCAAATATGTAGCACATTGCTAGACATTACATAAATACTTCAATTGGAAGCATTTTTTGTCATTTTGAATGATTGTCTTGGTACATTGGTATTAATGAATTTATATGAAATGTAACATTTTAATATACAATACTCCACAATACTCTCATTTTTCAGCACTTATTTCCGTACCGGAGAACACTCACAGCACGGAGGGTCTTGGCAGTATTTTTTATGGCTTATCTCAGTATGTCTGCAATCCCATGTGCTGCTATTTCTAAAATGTGTACAATAAGTAATAATAGCTAGAAGATTTACGCATCTTCCAACCGTCCATGTTTAAAGGTCGCTTGATAATATGCGTCTCAGTGCACTTCGACTTCGAAGCGCAAACGTTTTTAACTGATCACTCAGATGATTGCCTTCTAAGGTTAATCTAGGTTGAGTTGAACGTACTGTAAGGTACCGTGTCTCCATAACATGAGGCAGTAATGCAGTTTTGGGGTTTACAAGATCAGTGATTTGCTCCCAGGAAATTCCAAGTTTTATAATTCCATACTTCCCAAAAGTACACATTCTCAGCAATTACCTCCAAAACTGTATACAGAAAAAATAGAATCAGGTTCATAATATTCATATGGAATGGTCTGCCAATAGCAGGAAATGCACATTTAACATATGCCTTAACATTTAAGTAAAACTTACAGAAATGTTCCCATTTAAGACTAAAAGGGCTATTTTAAGTCTTTTAATAATGGGATTTTTACTTTCTGGCTACATGCTGGAAGAAAAATTTGACTGGGCTTTTCCAAAACTACGCTGTTCAAGGTTTTGAAGGCTGGCCCTTGTCTCTTTTGCTGATCTGTAGAGTGACTGGCGCCCCCACTGGTGTGTAGCTGAAGGTGTGAGCAGAGACTTCGGTTTTGAAGCTTTGGTGGCCCCCGTGGGCGTCCCTCTGGACCTCAGTGCAGTACGAAGGCTTGACCTTAACCTCGACTTGGCTTTTTGAGGATGTACCAGAAAGACGTATGGGAACCGCACGCTCTCCCATTGGCTGTCTATCACGCTCTCCCATTGGCTGTCTGTCACGCTCTCCCATTGGCTGTCTGTCAGGTTGGGGGATCCCTGACATAAACAGGCTGCTGGACAAATGCTGTTTGAAGCGACTGAAAAAGCCCGGCCTGGCTTTTGGTACCACGGGGCACCCTAGGTTGAGCAGTACTGGCTTACCAATGGTTGGCTCATTTATATCTCTCTGAACAACTGAGATCTCGCAGGGCTGATTAGCAACTGACTGACTGCCGTCTACTGGAGAACCGTACGTCTCTCCTTCCATGGGGATGTAGTCTTCTAGGTCCTCCAGTGTTAACACTCTGCCGTCTTGTATCAAAATCTTGGGATTCCTGTTCCTAATGTCATCAGGGTCGTCATCGGGTTCTTCAACAATGACAGTTTCCTCATCTGGCCAGTCTTGCTCCTCCATGTCATCACAGACAGCAGCCGCCCCCGATGCTTCGTGGAGAGATTCCCGCGTCACATCTTCCACATTTTGCTGTCCTTCAGCTGAATCCACCCCTTGATCCCCTTCCCAAGAAAGAGGTTGGATGCTGGCATTGGACAAGTCTTCGCTTGGGAGTGGGGAACCTTCCTGTTGAACTAGCTTGTTATTGGAGTTGTTGGAGTTGGGGTCTTCACGTGGAGACCTCCTGGGCCGGGACAAGGGGGCTTGCTCTCTGGCAGGGGAGGAGCCCCTCTTCCTATGAAGCTTGGGGGACTTGTTGACTTTGTACTCAATTATCTCCTCAACCTCAACCCATTTGGGTCTCTCCACGGGCCTTGCAGAAGCACCTTCAGGCTCCGTGACGTACACACTGGGGACAGTAGGCTTTTTAGCTGCTTCTGTGGCAGAGCGAGCAGTCGACCTTTTCATCTCGGAGCGGGCCGTCATCGAGGCAGGTCGCCCGGGCGATGCGCGGCGCTTCATTCGCGTGTTCTTCACCACAGTGGTTATCGTTTCTTCGCTGGTGGTGGACAAAGCACACGCCATTTGATAACAGTGCCCATCTCTCAGGTCCTGCACGGCATGCTGCCTTCACACTGGGTGAGTAGGGTGTTAGTGCGTGTCCCAGTAAACTCCAAGCGCCGGTGAAAGAAACAGCCTCGTGCATCAAAAACATTTCAGCACTCCATGGCCGTTCAGTCAGATAAACCAGAGTACTGAGCATGACTGTTCACTTCAGGTCAATGTCACTGGAACTTATTCATGTTCTGAAACAACCGTCTTCCTCTAGTTCAATAATGGAGCAGGAAGAAAAGAAATTGACACAACATTGTGGCAAAGGGCCACATTAGGCATCAAATTGGTTTATAGTATATTATCATACTTTTCTCTACATCTGATATGTCAGATGCAAATGACATTTGCTTTATAAATAGGATTTAGGAAGATTTGTTGTTGCAGAGGCATGATTTTCTATATGGGAGTTCCTTTTAGATATACCAAATCATTAAGTAATCCTAGACTATTTATTCATATTTTATGTTGCAACTATAATAAAAAAAATGATTTCCTTGTTTTAGCAACTTCAGCAATAACTCCACTCTGTAGCCAAAGTTCAGTGGCACAAGAAACGTTAGTACTAACTTCAGGTTGAATGTCCTTTTTGATGGATGCTTGTTAATTGTTGTTATGAATATGGAAAGTGTAAACTTATTAATAGTAATCGTTAATTAGCAAAGTGCACACACTGTAGACACTGAATTCAATTTATATTGTGACCACTGTATTTTAGTGTTTACCACCATATTTCTATGCTGAATCTGTCAGACAACATGAAATGCTTTTATTTTACATACAAAAACGTCCGTTAAAAAAACAAAAAGCACAGTAAAAATCTGAGCTTCGTTATCCACTGCACAGAAAACCAGAACTGCACATGTTCAGTGCTATATGAGCATATATGCAGGGAATCAGGTCTTGACCACCAGAATCTTGAAATTCCACCACTGAACATTACGTTGCCTTATTCTCCAGAAAAACAGCTCCAGAGGTCAACATAAGGATTTTTAATAAACCATTTTTAAGGCAATTTCTTATTTGCGATAGGTGGCACTGAATCTGGATGCCAGATGTTAGCCAGATGTCACCCATAATGGCGGCATCTTTCCAGATGATTCCCTAGATATGGCTCCTTCCGCGGCTGCTGCTACGACGACGTCAGGCATGCGGGTGAGTGAGGGGAACCGTCATGCACCCAGCCAGTCGGGGACACTTACATGATGATGGTTTTCTTTGGAACTTTAGTCTCCTGCTCTGTGACTACAAGGAAAACAGGATGGAAAGGATGGGGTTAGAGAAAATGTGGGAGCTGAAATGATGTCCTGGTGCCCCTGTAATGTGCTGCAATGGCCATGGCTGGTCTCCACTGGCTACGTCTCACTATGCAGTTAGGGCTTTGGAATGCCAGTGTAGAAACATAAAATAGATGCAGCGACATGAGACACCTGCAAACAAATGTATTGAGGTCAGATGATTGGGGGGGGGGGGGGGGGTT